>AFIY01001276.1:0-80725 GCA_000223825.2 Zymoseptoria passerinii SP63 | reverse complement strand
TCCTGGGACAGGTTCCTGACACCGCCCACAGCGTTCAGCGACGTCTTTTCAATTGGTGAATGGTCCCCGGGGGATGCCTGCTGAGCCTGTGCGATATCAAGAAAAGGCAAATCCATGTCCGATCGCTTATTCACACTAGTCTTGACAGCGCGACCTTGGCTGAACGCCCGATCTGCGGCGCCTGAAGTCTCTGCCTTCTGCGACTTCATCTCCTTTACCCAGCCCAGGAAGCCCTTTGGGTTCTTCACCATCAATCTCATAATCTCCTCGACCGACTCAGGGACATTGCCAGAACGCAACAACTCCTGAGCGCTTGGGCTTCGTTCGCTTGCATCGACCAACTGTTTGACGTGCATTGCGATGTGGTGCTCCGGCAATGGTGGTCCGGGTCGAGTTGAATCGTACTTGGAGGATGTTGGACGAAGTGCTGGCGAGTCGCCACAGTAGCAAGGCGAAGTGGGACAGAGCTTTGGAGACGTCGGGGCGCATGAATCTTCTTGCGGGTACACCAGGGGAGATGTCGGGCTATACGACGGTGATCCCATACTGGGCGACCATTGTTGATAGTCACCCAAGGGTGAAGTTGGGGAATAAGAAGGTGACGGAGGACTGCATGAAGACGATTCGGCGCCGTGCTTCGGCGATGTCGGGCTATACTTAGGTGATCCCATACTGGGCGACCGTGGGTGATAGTCACTCTGAGGTGAAGCTGGAGAGTAATAGGGTGACGGAGGACTGCATGAAGTTGAGTTATAGATCGGCGATGGTGGGCTATGACTCGGTGATGTCGGGGCGTAGACGGGTGATGTAGTGCAGTAGCGAGGCGACGCTGGGGCATACGTAGATGATGATCCATGGTATGTCGGTGATGTCGGACAATACAAGGGCGACATCGGTGGGGGCTCCTTCCTGGGTGCAGTCATCATGGTTATCAAGATCTCTCCCAGCGACTTGACATTGTCCTTCCACTGCTTCACCTCCGCTTCGGTCTTGGCATATGGCTGGAATCCTGGGACCATCTCAACCGATACCAGTCCCGAGATTTCCTGAGTCCACGGGAAAGACGCAATGACTGTTGCCAGTCCTCGGCTGTGTAGGCACAGGTCCATGCGAAACGAGGCTCGATTGCTTCAAAGATATTGTGATCGACCTCAAGGTTCAGATGCCTGAGCTTGGGAAAATGAAAGAATTCAAGGCAGCCAGGCGCAGACATCGTGACAGTCTGGCAGAAACGTGCCGCGAGAGAATCTGATCGAAAGATCCGGAAGGTCTCAGCCTGGTCGTTGTCGGATTGGAACCCCGTGTCGAACTTCTGGTTGCCGACCCAAGTTTGCGATGCTTCGCGGAAAAATCGCATCGAGATGAGCCACTGAGACACTTTCGGTTCGGGGAACGGACGTATGTTGTACGTAACATCGCCGCGCTTCTTCTCCATCTCGGCACGGTTCCATCCTTTCTTGCTCCTGAAATTCAGATCCTCCTCGGGATACGCAAGGCCGAAAATGTCATCCACCAGTTCTTGTGGCAGATCGAAGAGCCCCATCTTGATGGCCGAGGACGGAGTACCGATGAAGAGTGCGAAGGCGCAGATGTCGCGCAAGGCGCCTGAACAAGGCAAACCAAACTAAAGCTCGAGGCTAGATCTGGACGGGCAAGGTTTGACAGTGCTGTGGCGAAGGCGCAAATGAACGGGCACAGCAGCGCGATGAAGGTCGCAGGCTTGCAGCGATTGTGCGCGTAGGATGATTCGATCAGACTTTCGAGGCGCAGGTGCAGTGTGGCGCATACCAGGGTCGTGCAGTCTTGAGGCCGGAACTTTTGACGGTCCACGAGGTTGGTCGATGTTGGTGGAAAGGTTGAGAGAGAGAAGACATGTCGTGAAGGAATCCTCGCGCTAGTCAGCGCAAAGTTACTTTTCTGGTGACACATCAACGTCACTGCATAGGCACGCACTGCCCCAAGAAAGCTTAGCGTCTTTTCAAGTGAATGTCGCTGAAGTCCGTGCGAGGTGATGGGAAATTGATCTATGCATCGGCATTGCTTCGCAGACGGAGAAAGCAGTACAATCACTTGATTGAAGAGAAAGGTGACATTATGAGGTACTTCGGCGCCTCCTGCTTTGCGAAGAAATGAAAGATGCACTGTACCTGATGAGAAGCAATCACCAGAACTCCGAAAGTGATTTCCCAAAACGCCCATCTCCGTGCAATGTTTGCGAGGCTTGGCATGCCGCATAAGTTACCGTCTTTGCGCATCCCGTGATTGATGAATCCGTGTCAGAACTCGAGCGGGCATCGTTCCATGTTGATCCTGCCCCATCCCAAGGAACATGGTTCCTCAAACCTCTTCATGTGCTTCGTGCCGTTTTCTTCTGACGTTTTTGGCATCGTCTTCCCCATGCGCTTCCCTCCTCCTGGATTCATCGAGCCTCGCTTCCTACTGGTGATCCCAAACTTTCAAACAATTCCCCTAAGCTTTTGATGCACCGTCAGTCTGCACCAACGACCGCTTTTCGGCATTCGATGCTCCCAATGGACGCCGCCAGACAAGCTTCTCTCTCTACTAATGTCCCGTCTGGGCAGACTGTGACCTGAGGTAGTCAAACAGCCAACGAACAAACTCACGCACCTCAGCGTTATCTTCGTCCACTTTCAGTGTATCATTACAGAGCTCCGAGTGCAAAGTTGCTTCGTTCTTGCCGATCTCAATCATGCTTTCTAGGTAGCGCGAAAGCCTCGTGTCGTTTGGAGGATAGACGAGAACACACTCCACCAGCTTCTGCTGGACCACATACTGTAGGCACAGTCCTTCGATGCAGAACTCAACGGCGTCTGAAAATGGGCCATCCTCGGTCTCTTCTGGCTCGGGGGTATCATCAATGCTGTGGGTTGATGTCTTAACGTGGATCTCGGCTGGTCCTTCAGGCGCCGGTGCACGACTGACGGCTCTCTTGGTTGTCTCCGCAGCATGATCGATTGGCTCATTCGAGCCTAGATTGATATGAACAGCTTCGCTCGATGCGATGCCATCCAGGCTGCACTTGTCCTCGTTGGTGCTAAATTGACGGGGCGATGACGGACGCATGCTGGAAGCCCTCGGCCAGATTCTATCATCGACTTCGCCCTGTCCGTCGTTCCGCGAGTTGGTCGAAGTCGGCGTGATTGGAGACTGAACGCCGAACTGGCTGTCCGATGACAATACCGAATTAGTCTGTGCAGAGCTGAAGGCTTCGTAGGCCTTAGTGCCTCCATCCTGTGGCAAGCAGTGGGAGCGTTCGATGCTCGTGCTCTGCTCTTCGAATGAGAAACTGGCGGGTTCCAGCTTTGACTGCGACTCGATATTGGCTCGCTGATTCGATGGAAGCGTAGGTTCAAGCAGCGAGGCTGCTAGATGCCCTCTCCGCACCGTGCTCGTTGAGAAGCTTGACGGAATCGGACGGATGAGATGGCAACTCTTGCTTGGCGTCTTCGCAGGGTTCGACAACACTCGCGATGAGGTCGGCAACCTCAGCAGAGATCTTGGGGACAACAGCATTGGTGGAGGGTCCAGACGTGCTATCCACATACGAAAAGGAGGGTTTCTCGAGGGAAGACTCAACGAGGTGCAGATGAGATGCTGAGTCGTGTGTGGCAGCTTCGCTGCATGTGAAGTCTACTGTAGGCAGTTCGGAGAGTTCGGCGTCAGCAATCTGCTTCGAGAAATCGGCGCTCTCGGTGCTTTTGATCTGTTCGCTCACTGGCCTGGAGTGGACTTTGTTTTGAAACAATGACGCAGCCCCGACGCCGCTGTTGATCGTAGAGATGAAGTCCTCGCCGCCACTATTGATTGTCTGCTCTGGGCGCTGCTTGACGTCTACGCAAACGCTCTGCGGGATGAACGTAAGGACGGGCACTTGATCCAGGCTCGAGGTGGCAGCAGATTCATTTCCGAAAAGTGACGCAGCCTTGAGGTCCGCATTGAGCATGGAAATGGTGTCCGCACGTCTAGCACGCTCTTTCGCGTCCAGCTCTTGCGTATCCGAGAAGCTTCGATGGTTGGACGTTTCAACGCTTGGTGCGCAGATCGGCGAGGAAGCAGATCTACCAGCCTCTACTGCCTTCAACTTGGGTGCAGCCCTCTCCTGCTGACTGAACTTTTCCGAAGTCTTCTTGCTCTCGACGACGCTGCTCTTTTGAAATCGCTGCCAAGCGAAAGCACGCTTGACAGAAACACGTGGCGGATGTGGGAAAAGCTCCGGATCGCATCTGCGCAGCGACCATGATGTCAAGACAAATGGCTTGAGCGCCGTTTCTAGCGCCAATACGCTTGCTTTCCATAATGCTTTCCGTCGCTGGGTGGTGGCATACTTGATGTTGCCTGGTGTCAAGGCGAAGTGAGCCAAGCCGGAAAGCCGAGTGATGTGGGCGGAGTCGACGAGAACCTTGATGAGATTATCCTCTGTCAGCGCGACCTGCCACGCGAACAGTGGTTCTAGAACTTTAAAGGAATCGGCTTCGACCAGGAGCGTCAGACGACTGAGATTCGGAAGACAGTCGAGATCGCCGACCAAGCGGTATCGCGTGGTGAGCCTCTTGCACAAGCGCTCCACAATCGCAATAGGCACGTCCCAGCAACCGAGTCCATCAAATATGGAACAGCTTCCCGAAGGTCGTGCCGTGCGATGGATGAACTCCTGATTACCGACCCATGCTGCCGTGGCGCAATCGTAGAATTTCTTTGAAACCATGAACTCGCACACCTTCTGTGGTGGGAAAGGTCGCAGGTCGTACGCGGGATCGATGCGCTTGCGCTCCATCTCCTGCTCGTCCCAAGCCTCTTTGATAACGAATCTGGTGAGATCTTCCGCCGGGTACGCGAACTCACAGATAGAATCAATGAGTTCCTGCGGCAGGTCGAAGAAGCGCAGATGCTGTTTGATCGGAACGAGCGCAAAGACTTCTTCTGGGATCGTACTGGCCAATTCGGTTTCTTCTGTTGTCGTGCGGGACACTTTGGATTCTTTCGCCATCGACTCCATTTCTTCTCTTGTCGCCGTGCGTCCTACCTGCGCAGCTGAAGCTTCTGCAGTCCAGGAATGAGCCTCCATTGTCGAGAAGACCTGCCGAGGCGGAGAGTCTGCTTCGATAGGTGTGCGGGAATCATGAAGCAAAGTTGGCGACGAGGGCGGCGGAGACGCAGGCGTGGATGCATCATAGACCAGAGTTGGCGGTGAAGGAGATGAGTGCGAAGTCGTCGGGGAGGGCGCTCTAGAAGAGGGAGGGACCCATGATGAGTCCATGACTGTTGTAGCGCTTTCGATGTGGATGCGCAGGTCGAGTTCGAACAGGAAGGCCTTTAGAGATGTGTCGATTTGGCCGCGCAGGGAACCGTGCGCCCTGACTTCGCCGAGCGGAATAGCCCCCGCGAGATGTCCGTGATGTAGTCGAAATTTGGTCGAGTGGTCCGAAGATGCCCGAACAGGTTCCGGACAGTCAAGGCGCAAGATGGCGCGGTGCAATTCTGATAGCACGTCGATGATGCATCGAAGAAGTTCAGCTCCTGGAAAGATTAGTAGTGAAGCAGGCGAAAGCCTCCGGCCCGCTAGCGTACTTTTCCGTTCACATGCATGAGACCGAGCCCTAAGACAGCTTAGCGCAATTCATCAAGTGAATGTTGCTAAAGTGCGTGCAGGTTCTAGAAAGGTGAGACAGTTTGCCTTTGCAGTACTTCGCAATGGAAATTGGACAGTACAAGCATTCGAGATGTAGAGAAGAGATGTAGAGAAGACTGACGAATGATATACTTTCGCAGTACTTCGCAGAGAAATTAGACAGTGTCAGCACTCGAGATGTAGAGAAGACTGACGAAACGAAATACTCCGCCACGCTCTGCGACTGAATGAAAGTTGAACTATACCTGATGAAAAGCAATTCCCAGAAATCCAAAGCATGTTCCCCGAAACTCCTGCCCAAAGATGCCAGCTGTCGCAAAGTTCAGGCACTGATTGTGCGATGCAACGTCCGCTAGCGTTGAAGTGTCGTCTCGCGTACCACATCATCATCCCATCAAGGAGCATTGCATGGTCGCGCAGTACACTTAAGATCTCGAACAGACATTGTTGCGCTCTTTTCTTGTTCGAGCTCAGGACATTTTCCCTCAATGCTTCTCATGTGCTTTGTGTCTTTTCTCGAAGCCTACAGTAGCATCAACCCCATGCAGGTGTTCTTGTTGAGCAGGCCGACCCAGTGGTCAGGCGACACAAACGCCCACGGTGCCGAAATCTCCTCGATGCGTACAAACATGCTCGCGAAAGCCTCTCCGGTCTAGTCAAACGATCCCTCTTCGATTTTCGACGGAGATTTGTAGTAAGACCGCGGTGGCTCTGACAGTCTGAATTTCCTCTTGCCTTGGTCGATCCACTGGTCAGGGTGGCACTTCATGGTTGCTTGCGTATAAATCTCTCCGACGGCCGCATTCGAGTCTGCGGTGCTATGGGTCTCGTTCTTAGCCAGGACAGGACTCATCTTTTGAGCATCAGATGCCGTCTGCTTGGTGGGACTTGGTTCTTGAGGCTGCGAGGCGAGGCTCAAAGTCGCCTTGAACCGCTCCAGAAGATCTGACGCCACCTCGCGCGAGTACAAGCCTTGGTACATCTTGTACGCTTCCTGGCTCGTCAATCCAGCCAGACCGCACCTTGCCTCCCAATTCGCAGGTCCAGCACGTGGTGCCTGAAATCTCGCTTGCTTCGGAGCAAAGACGTCGAGCTTTGCCGGGCCATGCCTCGCCTTTATCCGATTAACGAGGCGCTCCAGGTTCTGGAAATGCAATGATCTCGAATGAGCCCTGTCCTGGGAGTTCATCAGACTATGCATGCGAGACTGCTTGGGGCTGGCCTGATATGTCGACTGCAGTGGCAAAGTATCCATTGAGAAGTCGAAGGCTCCGCCGTTCCCGCTCTGCCAGTCAGAGGACTTGACTTGACGGGCCGTTGCCAAGGTAGAGGCGGTATGCGGAACTTTGGCGCAGAACTTGAAAACCTGACGCTTTGCGACCAGCTTGCTGAAATTCGGGGCCTCGCCACTTGCAATTAGCCCGCTGAAGCTGATGGCTTCGCTGTTCAGGTTCTGCTCGCTTGAGGGAGGCTTAGCAGTGCTGAGCATGGTCTCCACTCCGTTGCTTGAATGGTACGTCGACGGCATGAGCGATGGCATCCGTGTAGCAGCATTGGCGGCGAAACGGAAGACTCCTGCCGTGGCGCCTTGGTTTGAAAGACCGGAGATCCTGTCCATTAGGCTCGGCTCCTTGATGGGACGGCAAGTGAACTTCAGCGTAGAGGATTGCGGAACACTCGACTTCTTATTTGAGGACGAGCTAGAGGATGCTTGAGCATGTCTTGCGGAGAAGTCGAAGACATCCCGCTCGATGACCAGCTTGGCGAAATCTGTCTCGTGAGCGACGCCCTGTATGCTTGCCCAGTTTGGAAGAGGCATATTGTCCCAGGAGTGTGCAGACACATTGCCGGAAGTGATCGTCAGCGCGGCGGGCATGGGTATCTTGTGCTGTATGGCGCCTTTGGCGCAGGCAGGCGCTTTTCCGAGCTGCGGCTTCGTCGCCGCGTCTTTTTTGGGCTGTACTGATGGCACAGCAGCATTGCTGGGGTCGCTCGGCGGCGCTGCCGGCTTTTGCGTCTGATGCTGTACATCGAGTATTGCGCTGGGAAGGCCTTGCTCGAGCTGCGGCTTTGTCAAAGTCTCTTTTTTGACCTCTACTTCGACCGGCGGACAAAGCTTTCTGAGTGAGAGCGGAGAAAGGACAATGTGCCGGAACACGGTCTCGAGAGCCTTGACATTGGCTTCCCACAAGGTCTTCTGTCGCTTGGTTCGGGCATACTTGATGTCTCCTGGCGTGAGCTCGAAATGGACCATTCCAGTTAGTTGGGCGACAAAGCTAGACGTGCTAACGACTGCCTTCAGTTCGTCGTTTGCAAGCAAGAACTGCCAGGCAAAGTGTGGCTCCAGGACTTTGAAAGCATCGGCCTCGACCAAAAGGGAGACGCGACTAAGGCTCGGGAGGCGAGATAGGACATACGCCTGGTTGAAACGCGTCGTCATTCTCTTGCACAGGCGCTCCACGATGGTCTGCGTTTGCCTGAAAGGCGATCCGAGGCCAAAGCCAACCTTATCGAAGATCGAATGTGCGCTTCCTGGGGGACGACACATGCGTTCAATGAACTCTTGATTGCCGACCCATGCTGCGGTAGCGCACGCGAAGAATTTCTTCGAGACCAGAAATTGGGCCACCTTCTGTGCTGGAAACGGACGTAGCTCGTACTCGAAGTTCATGCGCTTGCACTCCATTTCTCTCTCCTCCCAAGTGTGTTTTATAACGAACTTGGTGAGATCCTCCTCTGGATACGCAAATTCGAAGATATAGTCCACGATTTCCTGCGGCAGATCGAGGAGTCGCAAACGATTCCTGACTTCCAAGAATGTGAATGCATGTTCGAGGCTCTCCATATCAACAAGTCGCCTTGGCCTCGAACTGATCGCAGGCGAGACGCGTGCAGGTGACATGCATGTCGGATCATAAGATAACGGGGGAGGCGTGGGTGGCGGTGTCAGCACATAGCCGTGCGCAATCGATGCTCGTGTGTATGTAGACAGTGCTGGACCAAAGGCTGGAACGTGCATCGGACAGGACGGTGTCGTAATCTTATCATCTGTGGCCGATCCCGATGAATGTTGTGATGAAGACGGCATCGAGACCGTGTCGGGTGGGGACGCGGCCGCGGCCGGCAGAGTTGCTGAAAACATCGCAGACGAAGGCCGCGGTGTTTAGGACGCGGACGTCACCGCTGACAGTGGAGCTGCGCTCGAACGACTGCGACAGCTCAGTATTTCGGCGGCACAGTCGAGTCGACGTGTCAGAGCACTTGCGCAGTACTCTGGAATCGGTAGCAGGGAATCACGTCGAAGCGCAGCGTGCGCGGTGCAATTCTGGTGCAAGTCGATGATATTTCGCAGAAACTCCAGCTCCCCGGATCGCATTCGTGGAATATGCATTGAGCGCAATAGCGTGTTGCGTGACGACCCGGTCCATTGCATGAGACCGAGTCCCAAGACAGCTTAGCGGAATTGACAAGTGAATGTCCCATACCCACCGTCTCAGCGCCCACAGCCACTCCTCCTCTTTTTAACACGACGACAGTAAGGGAAGTGCCCGAAACAGAAAAGAGAACATGAAAGGGGGGCTTGGGTCCAAACATTATTAGACAGTATCGACACGCGCACTTATCTACCTCTTCATCCCGCTTCTGTCAGTCGCCGCCTGTTGTGTCCGATACCCTGCTCATCACATGCCGTTCGTCTCCCCTTCCACCCCCACACCACGATCTCCAACTATCCTAGCAATATGAGAGACTCCAGTGCCATTGATTTCTGAAAGACCCTTTCCTTGTGTAGTTCCCTTCGTAATGCAATATGAACAACGTAAACCTGCCACCGTTCAATGTGCTGTTTTTGAGTCCCAATCCATCTGCATGCAATCCGTCGCCCAACCAATATGATAGGAATAATTCATCGTCCCATTGTCCTTTTCAACGGTCTCGGTTTAAGAAGCGAATCACCTCTCGAAGGGTCCAATTCCTAATTGATTCCCTGATACAACTCTTCCAGCGCCGCTTGTTCCTCAGCCGCGGAATTCTTGCCCTTCCTCCCCAGCGTCCACTTCGATTTCTTCTTGTCCTCGCGCTTCTTCTTCATCTCGGCCCAGCCATCATCCTCGTCTTCGTCCGCAACCTGTCTCCCTCCAATCGCAGACTTCGGTCCGCCCTTCGCTTTGTCGACAACGCGGATGGTGGACTTGGGAGTCTGTACCGTGGTACCATTGAAAGGTGTGCCCGGAACGTTTTGTGAGGACTGCTGTCGCGTGAAGGCCTGCAGGGTGTGAGAGGAAGTCATGCTTTGGGTGCGACCACCATTGGAATCGTCGAACTGCGACACAGGCCGATACCGCGAAGCCCTGCCAACGTTGCTGCGCTCGCTGGGCGCAATCGATGGAGTGTAGCCCTGTCCTGGTTGGCCTCCGGGGACGGCGAGATTTCCAACTGAAGAGGCGTAAGATCCAGAGAACTGGGGCATAACGCTGTTGGGGCGCGGTTGGCCTGGTCCGGAAGAGTTCCAACCTTGAGGCTGGTTCATCATGGTCATTGAGCGGCCATGTTGCGGACCGCTGAAAGAGCCCTGACTTGCCATGGACATTGGTCGCTGCGAACTACCAAAGTCCTGAGGATTCTGGCCGTTGAGCTGCGCTTGCTGCATTGCCATCATGTTCTGCATCATTTGCATCTGCATCTGCATGAAATGCTGCATTTGTTGCGAGGCAGGATCCATGCCTTGCGACATCATCGGCATCCCCATGGGCATCATCGGCATCATGGACATCGGAAGAACACCAGATGGTGTGTAGACTGATGGAGATGCCATGTTGCCCATGGACATGGTTCGCTGACCCATAGCCATATTTCCCGGCAGAGGCATATTGGCAACATTTCCACCATTGCCAAACGCGGCATTTGGGCTACCTCGACGAGCAGCACGAGCTCTTTCCTCGCCAGCGATGACACCAACGAGACCAGCCGGATGGCCCATTGGGCCCGGTGAAGGGCCTGTCGGCATGCCATAAACAGAAGCTGCAGGCCCGTGCAGCGACTCCCGTGTACTTGGGTTGACGAGCCCGGCGCCAAAGTATGGGTCAGCGGGCAGTCTCCGGGCGAAGGGCGGCAGGTTGCCTTGGCCAGCACCGACTGTAGAACCTGCCAAGGACGCTCTCTGATGCATGTCGTTCTCCGCCACGGTCGGAGGTCGATTGGCACTTGGAAAACCATGCGCTTGGAGAATGCCGAGAGGTACGTCCTCATCGTCGTCTCCGCTATGTTGCCCTCTCACGGACTCACTCGGCGGCGTGCCTCCAATACCGCCGAAATGCAGACCTGGCGCGCTGTATCCGCGATCATTCGACGGCCGGTTTGCTGCCCCTCCTGGCAGATCCGTCGGCCCTCCACCAGTGACTTTCTTCATCTGCTGGCGATAAACCGACATGGTAGCCTGCTGCTGTCGCCGCTGCGTCGCAATCTTCTTCGCTCGCTCGATATCGTCCTCGTCATCTTCGTCATCCGATATGTGCTCTTCCTCATCACTCCCGTCCGGACTGCCTTCACTCCTCTTTTGTAGCGCTTGAAATTCCGCCTTGGTAATCTTCCTTGGTGCGCCATCCGCACTGGCATTGAAATTCATCGATGGTCGGACTGCGCGAGACGGAGATCCTGCAGGCGAAGAGTCGAACAGAGAATCCTCTCCGACCGGCCTCATCACGCCTTTGCTCGCTCGTGGCGTGGTATGTATCGAGTCGCTGCCGCCCCGAGAGTCTCCGGTCGAGCTGCCCGGACTCCTCGCTCGCGATGCGCCTGCTGATGCCTGAGCGTTAATTCTCGATGCAGGTGGGGGCTGAGAATTACCGTTTGGAGGAGCAAGCCGATGCGTCGGACCAGGGCTTATACTCGAACCCTGTGGATCGCGCAGCGAGACCTTGCGTATCCATCGGTCGTCCTCGTCGATCTGGGTCTGACGATTCGGATATTCCGGCTCTTTGCCATTGCCATTTGCGGATATTGTATCCTGGCCGACCAGGCTTTCGTATGAATGGCGCTCGAGGATCGGCGACGTATATCGATCGGGAACGCGAGAGTACCCAGGATTTGTGTTTCCAAGGAGGGATTGCGCGATACTGACTCGCGCTGGCGGACTGTCGATTCGCGGTGAACTCCGCGCGGAGCTTGAAGAGAGGAGTCCAGTCGAAAGAGACTCATCGTAGAGGTATGGCGATTCGAGCTCGTCGCCTCGAGGTTGGAGTTTTGGCGATGGAGACAGCGCACCTCGGGACAGTGCTCGTGGCGGAAACATTGGCTCCGAATCCTGCTGCTCGTTAGCACAATGTTGGTCGTAGTCTGTCAGTACACGTACGGTTCTGTGGAAGTTATTCGCCGTTACAGGAGAAAGCAACGGGCCATCCTGTTTCTGCAGACTGTCAAACATGTTGTCGCCGAAATCACTACCAAAATCGTGACCAAGGGTCAGCTCGGCCTTGGGCGGAACAGCCGTGCTGGCATAACTGCTGGTGGTCATTGCTCGATCCCGGCCCGGACTTGAGCCGCTGAGCCCGTGCGGAGGTGGTACTGGTGGTCGAACGTCATCCTTGGACTCCTTCCTCGCAGTTTTGGCAAAGGAAAATGTACGAGCGGCTCGCTCAGCGAAGGATGATGGTGGTGCGGGTACATCGGCCGGTGCGGATGCGGTATGGGACATGCTTGTTGTCGAGGCCCGTGCAGCCGCGGGGGAGTGTTCCTCGTCGTCGGCCGTGCGATCTGGATCGATTGACAAGGTGGACGTCGAGCTATGGCGTGCAGATGCCGAAGAATCGTAGTATCCACTCGAACCTGACGCCACCGTTCCACCACTTCCTCTTGCTCCCGTCAATGGCCAAACTGAGCTCTGACGGGAGGAGATTTTGCTTGCTTCAAGGGCCGACCCCAAGTCGTTCTCTGACCTTCCTCTCAGAGCGTGCAGCGGCGAACTGAAAGGCCTGTTCACCACACGATCAGGAGCGCCATAGGTGACACGCTTCTTGTCTGGTCTCTCGATGACTCGGAAGGATGAAGCTGCGGCTGGCTGCTCTTCCTCGGGAAAGTCGAGGCCACTTTGAGATGACTTTCGCCGGCCAAAGTTCTTCAGGTTCAATCCTTTCGGCATTTGTGGTTGTGCTGAGATTCCCCGATCGACGGCGGCGCACTGCGACCGGTGTGCCGTTGAAAGCCGCTGGGTCTTAACGGCCCATGGAAGGATGTCGGGATAGCGATGTATATATACAGGACGTTACGCAGTGCCGTTTCACATGCAGCTGTACCTCGTCGTCGGCGGATCGGCCGGTCGTATATCGATTGTATGGGATGCTGGTCGGTCTCAACGGGGTGAAAGCGGAGCAGGGGGCGAAGTCGGGCTAAGAGGGGTGGGAAAGAAAATATCGTCGGTGCGGCCGGAAACGACGAGGAGTGGTCCTGTCAATATGAAGAAGAAGAAGAAGAAGAAGATTAGAGCACGGCGAGAGCGTGTCGTCGAATGTGAGGTTTCAATGAGTGGAAGAGTGAAGGATGATGGAAGAATCGATTGGATTCAGGCACCCTCCCAGGCTGTCCCAGCAGCATCTGCTGAGCTTCCCTCGTTCGGAAATAGCTTTGGGCTTAGGGCTCGGGCCGATCAGCCAGCCGCGTTGAACGTGCTGGGAATTCGCGGATGTCTGGAGTGCCGTGCACAGTCGAGGTCCTTTCCGATTCCGTCGATGATGACAGTGTGATGGTCTAGACGATCGATACGGTACTTTTATGCTCCGTCAGACTGCTGACAGCTGTCCATGTGCAATCGCTCCTTTCAATAATGGCAATGCACAACTACTTCCCGCCCAATGAGCGACGAAAGCAATGTATTCACGTATATCATTGCGAACGCGAGCGTGGACCCGCTCGTGCATGAGTAGAGCATCTAGATGATTCAGTGGGATCACCGACCAGGCACGCCGGGGAAACCTCGATTCGCTTGCGATTGACCTTGCGGTAATCCTCTATGCTGATAGACTAACAAAGCGACAATGAACATCACCCAAAGCGCTTGGCAAGATCTCCAATGCGCCAGCCTCCTCCTATGTGACAAAAGCGCCACGCTCAACTTCGGCCACGGATCTCCAGCAGGTATATGCACCTCTTACCTGCTCAGCGCAGACAGGACTATGCAACGAACAACTCGAGGAAATACGGCCCTCGTCAAATACCGCAAACTTAGACAGAACGAGCATGTGGAGATGAGGTGTGATCAATTTCCCCTCGAGCAGCGTACCAGATCGAAGGTCACGCCCGTCGTGTGTGCATCAAAGTGCAGGCGCTCTTTCGTCGACGCCATCCGCCATCATGATCGTCGGTATCCTTGAGGAAGGCGAGGTCAGAGATGACAAGTTAACTGCAAGCAGAAGTCTTTGAATTTTGGACCTGGTCTTGACTGCGTTTCGAAGCTTGGTACGTCATGGCTCTTTCCCTTGCCAGTTGCCAGATACATCTTGTATCACCTTGAAAGCTACTATAACGATTTCCACATCTCTGTGGCGCCCGTACTTCGGTAATTGCAATTTGATCTTGTACAATTGGCATTTTGGTTCACACCTCGCCGTCTCCCACCGATCCTCCATCCTCCCCAATCAACAGCCATCGCGACCTGCAAAAACTCCACTTGGCCAGGTCCGCCGGACTCAACAATGGCTGCCTCAAAAATCCACGACCGAGCGCAAGCCGGCTTCGCTAACAGTACAGCCTACGACTCCCACCGCCCAGTCTACTCCGATACCATTACCCAAGTCCTGCTGCAACAGCTCGATGTGGAGGGCAAGAAGGGCGCCGTAATCGTGGATCTTGCGGCTGGAACGGGCAAGTTCACGGAAGCGCTTGCGAGGCGGGAGGAAGGATTCCGCATTATCGCTGTCGAGCCGCATGAGGATATGCGGAAAGTGTTGGAGGCGAAAGGGTTGAAGGGCGTCAGCGTTGTCGACGGGATGGCCAACTCGATGTCGAGCCTGGAAGATGAGAGTGTTGATGCTTTGACGATTGCCCAGGTAGGTCTTCGAAGTTGCGAGGTGTGTCGTGACATCGAGCTAAGTGCTCGTAGGGTTTCCACTGGTTCGCGAACATGGCGTCCTTGAAAGAGTTCCATCGGGTTCTTCAGCCTCATGGAAGGCTGGGTCTGGTTTGGAACGTCGAAGATTGGAACGCTCCAAAGACCCACAAGGCGTCAACGGCATGGGAGAAAGTTGCTCACGATCTCAGCTTTGCTATCGAGGAGGATTCGGGAGACGATCAGCCTCGATTCCGTCACCAGAAGTGGAAGAAGGTATTCGATGAGCAGATCAAGGTGACTCCTTTGACCATTCTCAAAGCGAGCGATGACCAGCTGTTCTCTCTCCCGATTGGAGAGCACGTCGAGCCATTCCAGGTTGCCCTGCCGGTCGTAGACGCATGGAAGCGATACTGCACGCTCGGTCACATTGCTGTGCTGGAGGGAGAACGACTAGAGGTGAGCCGGTCTGTGATTCCAGTTGAACACAGCAAGCTAATGATTCACAGCGAGCGAAGAAGACTTTCATGGATGCGATCAACGGTGACGATGTGGAGAAGAATGAGGATGGAGATGTAATTATCCATGGTGAGACACACGCCTATTGGACTTCCAAGATCCCTGCGGAGGGCAGAAGCGGCGTTTTCAGCGTGGAGCATTCCAAGGAATGAGGACGACTGAGGGTGCACAGTAAGGTCATCGCTCTCCCGTCCATCTGATGCGCTCTGTGGCCCGGGATCCAGCCATACCATTGCGTCGGCTAGCTCTGATAGAACTAGACCTTGTAAATACATCGACAGGATATCAATGCCGGGACGCGTGTCGAGCCAGTCTTCATGGAGGTCTTCGCTCAACGGCTTCACTTCGATGCTGATTCGACCGAGATGTACATGACTGTCGTGTCAAGTCAGCGCCGTCCTCTGGACCACCGCGCATCAATACAAGGACTCGGACATACCATTGTTGCCTCTCACAAACGCATCGCCGTAATTCCGTCTTAGCTTGCCCTCGACCATCTCCTTCGTGTCCTCCAACGCGATGTTCATGTATCCATCGACTGACTGCAGCTCGCCTGTTCGGTTTGTCAGCGAGGCCCTCCGAGGTCACATTCGAGATCTCATCAAACCTTTGTAAACCACGCCCGAGTTCAGCTTGACCGTCACGGGAGCGCCGATGATCTCCGACAGGAAGCCACTCGGATCGCGGGCCTCTTCACCACTGTTCGGTACGTTTTCCGGTTCTGCGCTCATGATGGAATTGTTGTTGTGGTGCGAGAGGTTTCGTTCGCAAAATGGATGGCAACGGTGATGTCGCTGTAGAACAGCACTTAGCGCCAAATCTCCTGCGTGAGGAGAAATGCGCAGGCACGAATTTTGTCTTTTCACATGCGAATTCACTGCGGTCCAACTTTCCTCAGTCGACGAACAACTCAAGACAAACAGAAAGAATCAGGATGAAGCTCCTCACGCTCAACTTCCTCACATGCGCCCGCAAGTCATGCAAGTCATCACCGGCCGCGTTCCCTTTACATCCCAAAGAAGCCGAACTCGAACAAGTTGAACTCGATCTGAATCCACTATTTCTCACGAACATGCTGCCGAGACTGGATTGGGAGGCCATGAAGACTTTGACACAAGAGGTAGATACGTCCTGACTCAGCGAACTGTCAGGCGATCGCTAACAACCACGCAGCTCGGTCTACCCAATCTTCCCCCCGATACTCCTGCCGCCGAGGAGATGGCGTCTGAGGACGGCGAACCCACACAGACGCTCAAGGACTTACACACACTACTGATGGAGACGAGCATTGCGTCAGGAAAACTGGTGTGCGGCAATTGTGAGCATGAGTATGCTGTGAAGGAGGGTATTGCGAACTTCCTTCTGCCGAGTCATCTGGTTTGAGGTTTGGCTACGGCGATGAAGTTTCGTGAAGGATCAGCAGATTGCACCGCGCTTAATCGACCTCGAGAAGCTCATCAGCAGGTACGCGTCTGAAGGCAGTGCTCTCGCAGGGCCGAACTGGAGGCTGCTGCGCATCGCGAGCAAGTCCGGAACACAACGAGCTGCCATACTTCCACCCTGGAATGCTCGCGGGCACGCTTATACAAAGGAGACAAGACGCTTCCTCCTGTACCGCTGATTTTGAGTTGCGGGCTGCTGGGCTACGATACAAATGAGAACATATGCCCAAGCTATCGATTGTGATACTCAGCAAGCAATGCTGTGCGGGAGGATATGAGCGGGATAAGAAAGAAAACATCCGTCGTTCACACGGCCCGATCAAGTCATCCGCTTCCCGTTGCTTGCTCGACAAACGCATCGTTCAAGTAAGTATTCAATAATAATGTGGATATCTCCCGGCTCCCCAATACATGGAGAGGGGCGCTAGTGCGATCCATGGTCGGTCAAATTCTACGTCACCGTGTTGGCTGAACTTTCGTATTAACTAATAATAAAGCTGCCGCGGCCTTGCGTACAACCACATCTAGACCTCTCGGACCATCCTCTGTCCTCTACATTTCACCTCAACCCACGTATTCTGTACGCGGCAGGACGTGTCTCTAGCCTCGAATGCTACGAGTCCTCGCCGGCAGACCTGTTCTCCTCACCGCTCTCACCCTCACCATCCTCGAGTCCTGAAACTTCCCTCTCCGACCACGACCTCAAACACCCCCTCTCCTCTCTCGCCGCCATGCCTCTCGTCAAAGATCCGCCCTCCTCTTCCAAACCTTCGCATCGCAACTCTGGCTCCGGCTTTCACCCTTTCGGAGGTCGGCTGAGCAGACGCTTTGGCGACAACGTACGTCAGAGGACCATTTTCCACCCCTCGCTCTCACTAAACAGCATATCCCACCTCTCAGCTCTCTCCTGATGACCCATACCTAAGCTACCACGACGTACGCCTCACCCGGGAAGACGTCGACTCCATCCGCCAAGATGACTGGCTCACCGACAACGCCATCTGCTTCTGGGAAGAATACCTCGAGCGGGAGAAGCTCTCCGGATACCCCAAAGCACACATTGTCCTCCTCCGACCCAGCATGTCCTTCATGTTGCAGAACACCAAAGATCCTCTCAGCTTGAAATCTGCACTCCCCGACTTTGAGAAAACTACACATGTCTTCCTCCCGATCAACGATTGTCGGCGGGTGGACGTCGCCGAAGGAGGTAGCCACTGGTCATTGCTCCTGGTCAGCATCGTGGACGGCGTCGCATTTCACTACGACTCGCTCTCACCCTCGAATTACCACCACGCCAAACTCGTCGCGCATCGAATCAGCACACTGCTGGCAAAGCCGTTGCGGTTCATCAATTTGGAGGACTCGCCTCAGCAGGACAATAGCTCGGATTGTGGAGTATACGTGTGCTTGCTGATGCAGCATTTACTCATCAGCAAGTTGCTGCGGGCCCAGGCTCAGGACAAGATCTCGATGAGCATGCGAGGGAAAGAGGTGGATGCTGAGGGTGGGAGGAAGGAGATGATGCGGATCATCGAGGCGAGAAGGAAAGAGGGTGAGAGAAGGAGATCGTGAGTTTGTTGAGGACACTGGCGTGAGCAAGGCTAACGATGGTGCTGTAGACGAAGTCACAGCCCTTATACTGGCTCGAAGTCGAGATCGCCTCCGCGGGTGGGCGTGGAGAACGAGGATTGACGTTGCTTGATCTTTGACATATTGATACGCGCGTTCCCCATCGATTTATTGCGTTTGGAAGCGAGGCGTTCGGGCAGCATTATGTGCACTTGGGACTGTTCGTCGAGATTTTGACGTCTGAGTACTATACCTTGCAAGGATGAAAAACAACAGTAGCATGCGATGAGGGCGGAATCGAGCAAATGATATCAACACTCGAGATTCAGACGAAACAACTGGAGCATCTATCCTTCGTCAACTCTCATTCCGGTGACGATATCGTTGGCACTGCTTTGTGCCATGCAATCTACGGTAGTCGTAGTGTACAGAAGCGGGACTCTTGACGGGCCTCATCCTCCACTCACTCACATCTCGTCCAGTCACATCTCCTTCACCACACTCAAGCTGTCTGTGTCCCATACCCTCTGATCTTGTCCGCGAAATCCCAGCTCTGGTTCTCCAACTTCTCGTTCTCATGTAGCTCCACGCCCTTCTCATCGATGACCGCAATACTGTACTCGTTCATGCTCCGTGCATCGCGGTAGAACAGCACCTTCATGCAAGCCTTGACCGCCTCCACTGCATCTTCCCTGCTCAACTTCGCAGCTGCCGCCTCATCCGGCACCGCCCGTCGCAGAATGGGCTGCGCGAGGTGGGCACCGAAACCTGTCGCCAACGTAGGAGCACTGAATGTTGTTCCAAGCAAGTCCGCCGATGCCAGGAAAGGTTTGTTCTTCTCGTCCAGACCTGCCACAAGCAGAGCATTCCACAGTGGGTTGAACTCCGTACGCCGCTTGTACATGACCTTGGCGAGGTATGTGTGGAGGTTCTTCGCACTCATCAGAGCATCACCGTCTTCGCTATCCGCCGCCGCAGCACCAACAGAGTAGTTCTCCTCCACATCCAGCGAATTGAGCAGGCGGTTGAGGTATTGCATGTCGCTGACATCTCCGCCGAATCCGACGACAGATTTGCGGTTGAAGGGCTTGAGGCGGTGGACATCGGTGAAGCGGGCGAGCGATCCGTATGAGGCGAGGTTGTCGGCGGCGATGACTACGCCTGAGCTGAACTTGAGCGCGATGACCGAGGTTCCGGTGACGATGGGTGATTGCGTGTGTGTGATGGGCTGTTGGGTGCCGCCGTGCGATTGTGGGAGGTAGGAGGTGTTGTATGTGCCGTATACATCATCGCGCGGCTGTGATGGGAGGTTAGCTGGTGATGGTGGTGGAAGTGAATGGCATGACTTGCTCTGCCCCAGGATTGCGGAAGGTGGTTCATGTTGTGCTGTGTCGTGTGAGGAGCGTGGAAGATGGATGGAGTGTGGTGTGCGCGGAGGTTGGTTGCGGTGATGATTGTTTGAGGATGCAAGAGCTCAGGCAGGCGAGACACACGAAGCTCCGGCGGGACGGGATCTTCGCCGCGTCTCCACGATTTAATGCATGTGATGAAATCGCAACACGACAACTTCTACCAACACTACCTCTTAACACACAATGGCTCTGATCGACTATGGAAGCAGCGAGGATGAGGACGATATTCAGCGTGAGAAGCCCTCCAAGGTATGACGCTGCTAGACACTCACGGACTGAGAAGCATGGATACCTACTGACCTACCTCGTGCAATATCTAGATAGCGAAGACGGAAGCGAGCGCATCGAGATCGAAGAGGGAAGTGGCCAAGGGTGAGTTTTGATACTGTGATCAATGTCAAGAAAGGGCTGACCGGATCCAGCCCAGCCCTCACAGCAGCCATCAGTCCTGGACGAAATACCAGCTTTCGACACATCTGGGCCCGCTCCTGGTCCTTCAATACCAACAGAAGAGACGTCAGAAGGGATTAAAGCTGATGCAGCACCACTTTCACCATACACATATGAACGAAACCGCCTCCGCGAGCTCACAATGCCAATGATACCCAACTTCGACATACCCGATTCACCACCTCCCCCGACAGCCAACAGCGAGGAAGCCGCAGAACTCGCCGCCACAACGAAGAAGATCGAGCGCTTTCTAGAGCTGAAGAAGAAAGGCGTACATTTCAACGAGCGATTGCAGAGTTCCACCAGCCTACGGAATCCTAGCTTGTTACCGAAACTGATGCAATTCGCGGAGATTACGCAGGAAGACAGCTATAGGAGTAGTCTACCAGAGGGACTCGGTGTACCAGTGACATGGCCGGAGGACTGTTACCTTGAGAGTCTTTTGCGACAGAACGAGCGGAAACAGAAGAAGAAGCTGGCGGAGAGGGACAAGGTCGACTTTGTGCCGGCTGCTGCGACAGGTGACACCAAGGTGCAGGCGCAGAGTAATGCTGGCAAAGGAGGCAGTGGGTCTGGGGCGAAGAAGAGCAGATTCGACAGATGAATACAGCAGCGTTTCCTTTGGCTATCGAATTCCAGTCCGGTGGTGTGGTCGAGCAAGGAAGGGACCCGAAGGGAACTCTTGCTATACGTTTGCTTTGCTAAGACGTCTTGTCGAAAGAGGCAAGTCAGTCTTCCGCAACGGGTCTTGTCAGCAGGGAAACAGTAGGCATCGATGACGAGCGCAGCCACCTGGAAACTTCAGAATCATAGAGAGCATCCCCGATGTCATACCGTTCGGACGTCGAAAACGACCGCAGGTCCGATGTGTCATACAGCTTGTCAACATGACACTGATATTATGTCCTCTCTTTTGTGGAAGCCTGACGAGGACAGGAACATGGCTCTACCTGTCATGATACTGAGGATCTTAAATCAATTGCGATTCCTGAGCTCATCAAAACTGAGTGTGGTACCAACCAGTTGTTGACCGTGCCACATGCAACTCTTGTCTCTCGTTTCCAACCTTAGGAATGGCAACGCTGGTGTTGATCCCTCCAGACTAGTGGAAAAGCTCATGGAATTGAAATCCGCGTGCTCCGTCTTCTAGCAGCTTTCCCACCGCCAAGAAACGCGGCAGCTTCGGCAGCAAGTTTCGCATTTTCCTTCATGAGACGTGGCTTGCTGGTTCGCTCTCTCCCCTGAGGGCCGCCGACAGTCTTTGCTCCAGGTAAGCTCGTGGTCTGTTCTTTCACCCCAGACGTGGTCGTCTTGTTCTTGTTGTCCGTTTCCTTCTTTCCAGTAGCTTCCGCGGCCATGTCAACGTCGGCGTTCTCCAGGTCCACGACAACATCCTTCAACTCCCTCTCACGCCTCCTGGCCTTCGTACGAGCTGATTTTATCAACTTTTGGTTGGCCAAGGTGGGAGTACCCTTCATCTTCTCCCGCGGGAGGGGTGCAGCTTCGTCGTACGGTGTCCTGGTGGGAGCGACGATGATATTATCGGCGGAGATGCTGGTCAGGGACGAACTGGCAGAAGATGGACTCGGCCATTGACGCAGCTCACTACCATCCGCCGGTTTCCTCTGTGGAGTCTCCACGCTCCCATTGACATCCGCTCGCGACTTCGTCGGCGTCTCTCGCATCGGGTTGTCCGTTCCAAGCTCTTCGTCCTCAAATGGAGCATCAAGTTCTCCGTCCTTGTCCTCCGGCTTGATAGGAGAAATCTCAGCACCAGCAGCCTGAGCCGCAAACTTCATCTCTTGCGGATCATGAAACTTCATTTGTCCCAATTCGGCCTGCTCCATTTCCTCATCGGTTGCACGCCTCTTTTCGCCATTCTCATGGTTCCAAATCCAGCCTTCACGCAACCACATCCAACGTAGACAAGCTCTCAACTCCTTGTCGGCTGGCAAGACGCTCTTCCTCTTCCATTCGGGCATGAAGCCTTCCACCGCACCCTTGCCGTTGAAGTCTTCCGCTACGCCGCGTAACACATCACGACAGAAAATTCTCCAACTGTCCCAAGCGTAGTCTCTGCATCCTGGTATATGGCCAATCTCCAAAGCACCACTGCAATCAACAGCATCTTCCTCCACCACGTTCGCAGTATTTGAGGCCTTGCCATCGCCTTTGCTGGGATAGTTCAGCGTCCTATACCGCTTCCCGGCAACCGGCGGACTCTCCAGCCACGCTTGAGCCATCTTGATGAGTCGCTTCGATCGGGCATTTTGCAGGCCAAGACTATGTATCATCACCATCAACTCATTCTGATCTGCGGCTGCAAGCTCTTTCGGTGTTGGATAGAGCTTTTTCAACTTCCAGAAGATTGGGACCGCAGCTCGCCCAGTAGTCTTGTTGAGAAACGTCACGGCGATGAGCAGCCAGAATGGATCATGCCATAGCTTCTCTTGAATAATCCCAAATGCAGGTTCACTGATTGGCGGTGCTGGAACGACGGAAGTGCCTGCCGAGACCCGCTTCCCACCTAGTGTTGTGTTGTACAGATCAACTCTATCCGTGATGAAGTGAGGACTGACAGCACCAGTAGACTTGAGCTTCTTCCTGGTGACAGGTGTCTTTTTGGGGCTGACAACTGGTGTATCTCCAGCATCCTGGCGTATAGACGTGGCAGATCCTGTCTCATGCTTCGCCTCGGGATCCGAAATCGTGTTGGCTGGTTTGGTCTTTCGAGTTCGCGGAGTAGCGCGAGTCACAGTTTCTTGCGCGGTACACGGGTTCGTCGCGTCGTCAGGCGGCTGCTGTGTTCCGGGCAAAAGTCTCGGCGCAATCTTGACTTCATGCTCGGCACTTCCTGTCTTGTCATCTGCCATGTCCATCGATTTGGTCGATCGCGTGGACCGTCTGGCTCGGGCCGTAACCTCTGTAGTGGACACTGGCTGCGAATGCGCAACGATGATGTTGTCATCCTCGACCTCGATCTCGCCAACAGGAGTGGCGCGTCGCTCGTCAGAGGAAGGTTGAGCGGCAGCAGCATCATCAATGCCGAAATCCTGCGTCAGCGGAGGTGACAACCTTTGTGTTAGAGTCCGACGATGTGGATAGTTGCGCTCTTCAACAAGCTCGGCAGGCGGTAAGACTTCCTCGTGGGGTGCTTCCGCCGCGTGGTTGGCCGTGCTTGACTCTTCCTGCGCGGCGCTCCTCCTTGTCTTCTTCGATGTCGAGAAGTGTTTGCTAGTCATTCCCGTCATCTTCCGCTTCTTCGCCGGAGCTGAGTCTGTATCTGGAACCGAAACAATGACTTCCGGAGCTGCCTCTGGTACGAATTTCCCAGAATCGTTCGCTGCTGCAAACGTGCTCGCTGAAAGTGGCAAAGAGGCCGCTTTGGGAGCAACACTGGTGCGAGATGCTGCTGAGTGGCGTGGCTTGCTTACGAAATACTGCTGTACGCTGCCATGTACTGCTTGAGATGCGGGCGGTGAAGAGCTCAAGCTATTCAGTCCGCTCACGCCATCACGGGCACCTTCTTCAACCCATCGATCTTCTGCCTCGTTCACCAACGCAGACCCTACTTGCTCATGTTTGTCCTTGCCTGTAACCACGATATTGTCGTCGACATTACCGTCACCGCGATCGAAAGTCTCGGCGAAAATTCTCGCTTTGACGATCACGCTGTCGTCCTCCTCTTCCACCTGATATTTCTCCGTCGCATACTCATTGCCAGGCGATGCTACCGCCGGAGTCCCCACAGTGAGGACAAGATTCCTGGAGCTCGCGGTCAGACCTGGGTTATCCTGGCATGCTCGGATACTCGGAGGCTTACTGGAAGGCAAAGACCTCGTAGCAGTTAAGATACCATGTGTGACATCTTCAACGGCATTGTAGACGTTGTCCATCGGCTCGTCATAGTCCAAGACGCTGCTAGCGACCTCTGGTCGGGCAGGACTGGAGGATTGAACGATTGTATTCTCAGGGTATTCACCGATGATGTCGTTGAAGCGCGCGTGTTGATTTCCGAAAGCGGTGAATGGTAGCTCTACGTGGCTCTCCTTTGCTTGTTCCTCGGCAGCAGAAGTCTTTGTATTGATTGCGGGCAGCTCATCGGAAGCCTCCTCAGATGCTTGAGAATTTGCTGATGATGGCACTCTTTGAGACAGAACGATGTTATCGTGCAGCGTAGCCTTGAGCTGTTCACCAGGAGAAGGGTTTTGAGAAAGTGCAGGCGAAGAGCCACGTATCTGCTCCGCGAAGCACTCTGAAACAGATCCCCTCACCACCGGCTTCGGTGTGGCCTCAACGTCGGAGTCACTCGAATCACTGTCGCTTGAGTCGTCACTATCTTGCGCTTGCTGCATGTCGATCAAATGCTGCATTGAAGCTCTTGGATCGATGAACGGCCGGTCGGGGATGCTGGAAAGTCTGCGTTCTCCGGCTGGAGGGTAGACCACTCGACTTGCTGAATTTTGCTGGCGGACAGGTCTTGCAACATTCCTCGAAGGTGGCGGCATTGGTGTTGAGTGGTGAGGCTCTGTGGTGACGATCGACGGGACGCCATTCTTCGTATCAGTAGCGCCATTGAGCACACGTCCATAATGCGCAGACGAAGTGGAAGGTTCGCTGTCGGCGCCACCGTCCGCTTCAACATTTTCGGAAAGCGCTGTGTCATACGGCGTGCCATCGGCATTGTACCACTGTTTCACTGGAGGTTGGCATAAGCGCGTGGTCGATGCCGCCTTGAAAAGTGCCGCGCGGGCTTTCGCTTGTTCGGCAGGTGTCTGTCCCAGACCTTTGGAGTGCGCTTTTGATGATTGAATCTTCCCACCTTTGACGACACGACCTGTTTTGACCTTGTGCTGGGCACCAGCAGTGAGGCTCTGCTGAGATCCCGAGTCCTGCGAGGCGGACTTTTGAGCCGGCAATGATTGGGTCGTTGACTTCGACGCTACCTGTCCCTTTCGTTCAGCCAATTGCGCAGTGTCATGCGGAGTTGACGACTCCGCGCTGCCATTCTTCACTCCAGAGTCTCCGAACGAGGGTACTGCGGTTCCGTTCTTGATTTTCTCAAAATACTGATGCCGCCACCTCTTTCGCTGCGGCTTGCTCAAACCTTCAGGCGGATCCGGAACACCGCGAGAACTCCAAAAGTCGGGCGCCATGGATGTGCATCAATTCTCATGTTGTTGTGGTTGTGTGATGGATGCAAGATCCATGCAAGCTTGCGGCTGCTTTGAAAGTGAAGGGTGCCAAGTCAGCCCTTTCAGGGGTCTTGGGGCTGCAAGTGCAAGGCGGGAAAGTGACAGATCACAAAATGGGCATTATCAGCGGCATCTAAAGTATTCAACACTATCCTTCGATTCATAACGGTATACGGGATTAGGAATGATGTCGACATGTCAAAAGGACGGGCAGCCTAGGCGTTCAAGGACTCTTTCCCTCCAATCATTCCTCTCGTCGATAGTATACATAGCATAACCCGTCCAACGCTCTCGTCTCCGCCCGTTCCTCTTACATCCCGTGTCATGTTCCCAATCCTGCCATCTCGTCGACTCCTCCCGAACTCCCTTCCTCCTTGCCGTTGTGTGCCACGTGTGTGTGGGCTTCAACGCGAAAGAACCCCAACAGATGAAAACAGAAATCATAATTCGTAACAAAAATACAGTAGCTCTCATCAGAGCCATCGTCCATCAAGGTTCTGCAATGATATGTGTGCAAGTCCTTCCCGCAGCAAGACCTCTCTCTGCATCATCATTTCAACCATTACAACCTCCCTCCTCATCACCTGTTCTTCTTTCTGTCCTTTCTACTCCTCCTGCCCAACAATGATAAAATGCTGTTCCCAAATCCACCCCAACGTGCCCTTTGAATCATCCTGATTCCTCGCCAACCACAGTTCGCCCTTCTGGCCTACGACGTCAAATACCTCGCCTTGCACGTACTGCAGGTACGGATACCCACCCTCTCGTCTCGTCTGCTCAATGCTGAATTCGAACAAGCTGGCGCAGACGAACATCACTTTGAGCTCGTCGGGCTGAGATGGCAGTTGACTGGCCGACTCGCTCGTCGGGGCGGCGGAAACATCGGGTGGTAGGGCGGAGTGGAAGAGGCCGGAGAAGCGCGCGGTCTCGGGGAGGCCGCCGCCGGGTTGAGGAGCGAAATATGTTGCTTCGGAGACGGAGCGGTCGCTGATGCTTGGAGTCGGTGTATTCTGCGTGACACTAGGGAAGAAAGGCGGATTTTCGGCAGAGTTTCGTTGATTCGCGGTGGAGGGGCGGCGGGCGCTGGAGTTGGAATGTGACCAAGGCCGGTTGGGAGATGTTGGGCTTGGAGTATAGCCGGGACGTTGCGACTGTGAAGCATAAGAGCTTGACCGCATCCGTGCCTCGACAGAGCGCCGGGTAGGAACGACTGGGACGTAGACGCCGCTATGTCTTCGACCGTTGGCCCGGATGACTTCACTGCTTGCAGAGAGGGTTCGGTCAGAGGTAGAAGGTCTGCGCCGAGACGAGGTCTCAGAACCAGGATCAACAAGAGTACTCTGGGGCGAGAGGAGGTTCGCGGCTTCCTGCACGAGAGCGCCATTGCAGATGGAGAGCGCCGCGCAGCGCTTCTTCACCTCTGCGTAGTCCGGGTTGAAGGCCGGCTCGATCTGCTGAATGCTGCTCGGAACGTCGGCGGCCTCCAACAATGGCTTCAGCTTCCTCTGCCATGTGTCCTGCCAAATCAATTGCTCGTCCAGAAAGCAGTGCAAGCACTTCTGCACCAACTGAGCAGTCAGAGAGTACAGTCTCGGAAGCTCGATCTTTAGCTGATCGTTGAGCGCAACGTAGAGATCAGACAACTCAACGGTCCTCTTGTCAGGCTTGATGCCCCTTCTCTCATCCGACTTGCATTTAGCATAGTCGACGATTCGCTTCTTGCGCTTCGAGATGGCGTTCTGCGGACCTTGGTGCAGCTTGATGCAAACCAACATGGGATCGAGCACCCTGCGCTGAACGGATGCCTTGTGCTCGGCAGCGGAGATCTGCGTGATGTCCCGGATGACCTGACCATACCGTCTCCATTTGCTCTCGATCTCTGGCAGCGTGCTTGGCGCAACGTCTGTAAACAGCTCGAGCGCGCCAGCATAGTTGTTGATCAATTCCACAGCCTTGTCAGTGCGGGTGACATAGTCCTGAACATCTCGCATGCAGATCTGCAGACGAATGTAATGGCCACCAAATTTGTGCGCCAGCTCGTCGAATTCGGGATCTTGAAATGCTTCTGCCATGCCGACTCGCTCCTTGAGCTTCTCCGTCCGTCGTCCAAATGCTTTGGCAAGTCCGCTGCGGATGTCCTGGTCCTTGCCGCGACGGCCGTTGATAATCTGCTCGACCAGGTCTGCGCGCTTCTTGGCATCGTTGATGCGAGTAAGCATGCTAATGCTGTCCTTTGCCGCCGTTTTCAGGTCATCATGGTCGGGATGATCAGCAGGCGTAGTTTCCAGCAATTGTTGCAGTAGCATGGGATACTTCGCAACACGTTGGGTGGGCTTCACGAGCAGCGAGTCCAGATCCCAAGCGGCAGTTATATCGCTGGCATTGGCATGGCATTCGTCCAGCCAACACTTCACCGTGGCGGTCGCTTGAATTGCGGACAGGCGTTGATTGGCGGCATCGTGGTTCCTGAGATATGCCCCGTAGACTTGCTCCATCTTGGGAAGATTGTCCAGGAACGTTCGACCAATGGTAGAAGTGCGATCTTTCTCATCGTCGGGGGCCTCGAGTACCGAGTTCTGCGTGTTGATTTCGCTCTGCGTGGTCGAGAAACTACCTCGTTTGTTCATCCAGCGATTCTGCTTCGCCGGCGTGTAGACCTGCGTTGCAGCCTTGCGCAGATCATCGTAGAAGAACAGGGCAAACCGTTCAACTTCATCGCAGTTGCCGAATAGAATCTTCTTGTCTTCAGCCGCCACCAGTTCAGGCGTGCAGGTGGCCTTGTAGATATCCTCAATGATCTTCAAATCCTGATGGTAAGAATTTTCGGTATCCAGCAGCTCCTTGATGATGTGCCGTCGCCGCAGCAAACGTTTTTGCTCTGGTCCGTTCGATGATATCGACGTCAGCTTGGCCTGGCTGTCGGCTCCACCAGTGTCGAATGAAGTTTGGCGTGTGGAATCAGTAAAGGAATTCATCGAGTGGGATGTTGGCAGTGTCAGGGGTACGAGCTGGCTGTCCATTGACGGCCTCGAGGAGCCAGAAGGCCCCCACTGCTGTCCTTTGGAGTATGGTGACATTTCGCTTGAGCACCTTTCGGACACCGCAGGTGCAGAGGTGACGCGGTCCGGTATAGGAGGTCGGCTTTTCGGTGGCGGGACAGGCGCATCTTCGGCCAAGTCGAGGGTCAACTGAGGCGAGGGTTTCCCGGAAGTAGACTGGCTCACGCGATCACCAGCGGCCTGGATGGCAGCCATGTCCAACTGGCCGAAAGTCGATATTCTCAAACCGGGACCAGAGTTCGCGAGGTCTGGTGGGAGTGGAGTACCGGGACTAATACTTGAGCGCGGAGGGTATTTAAAGTCCTTGGGCGGGGGTGTTGGTGCTTGCTCGTCGTCCGTTGTTTCAACAAATGGATCTTCCTCGTCGCGCTGCTGACGCTCCCACTCTTCGTCCGCCTGTCGAATCTTGGCGTCGAAATCCTCGTCTTCACCTGCGTCCGCCAAGTCACTTCCATACAAAATCACGTGGCCGAAACCACCGTCCAAAGACGGTGTGTCAGGCGTGGCCATCTCGTAAGCATTAGCAGACAGTAGACCTTTGTCATCCACAGTCGAAGGCTGACTGTCCACAATGCTCGACAGCAAACTTTGAACCATGCCCGCGTCTGCTCCGCCGTTTGCTGAGAGGCGGTGCAGATCAATTATGTAATGCTGCATCTCTTCCAGCATATCCTGAGTGAGCGTGCCGGTGGACTGATAGTGTTCGAGCACTTGCGATATTCTCTTCTCGGCCGAATCATCATCGTGCGCACCATCTGTCGAAGTTATAGTCGGCTTGGGTGTATCGTTCCTCGCAGGGCGTTTTCGCGGCGTGGCGTCGGTGTTGTCGTCAAGAGATTCTTCTTCCTCAGCTTCGTGTGGCGGATTCAGTCCATCGTTAGCGATGGAAGATCGTTGGTTGTAATCGTCGATCTGCATGGCATCGTGCATCGCTTGCGGGTGTTCGAAGTTCGCTCCGCCGTTGGACCACGGTTCGGGTCCGCTAAAGCTTGGGTCATTCTCGAGCATGATTTCAATGGAACCTTGGTTCGCTTCGGAGCCGTTGCCGATCATCCATCTGCTATCCTGACTTGCATCCGGACTGTCGAGAACAGAAGGACTGTCGTCTGCGAATTCAGTTCCATCAGTACTGCGTGAAGACGGACTTCGTTCGCGCATTCGCAGCACATTGTCCAGTAGACTTGGTGTGGGCAGTCCTGGTGATGGCTGATCTCTAGACGGCGAGGGCTCGGTCTTGAGCTTCGGACGCGGCTTGTACGTTGCGGGCGTTAATAAGGTCTGCGAATTATCTGCGGCTCCGTTGGTACATGCAGAAGACTGCACCGCTTCGGAGTGCGGAAACACAAGGCTTTCTTCAATCCAAGTCATCCCCGTTGAATTCGTGAGAGGGCCAGATGCAGTGCCTTCTGCAAGACCTTCCGTAGTCAAGGTCAAGCCTGAAGACTGATCATTTTCAGCCGAAGAGGCTGCCGCCCTCACGAGCGCCTCGCGCTTTGCGTCAGTTTGCTCGTGATTTATCGTCGGAGTTTGAATCGTCGGAGCTTCAATCGTCGGAGTTTCAATCGTTGGCACCTTTTCCGATCTTATAGATGGTTCGCGGGACGCATTTCTCGATGCATTCCTGGACGCTGCACGCGATGACCACGGAGTGTTTCGAGACTCATTTCTTTGGCTTTCTGCCAGCTCCTGAGATGCCGTCGACTTCAGACTCTTCGAGATTGCCCGCTGTATTCTCGCCCGGCGCTCTTCAAAGTTTATCTTGTCCAATTCGGGGATCTTCCTCTTCGAACGCTCCGCGTGCGGATCATATGGCTTTCCTAGCCATACCTCACTCGCGCTCGGTCTGCTTGGCCGCGGATCGGGATGGTAATATCGTTCGGCGGCGCGCGCTCTGCTTGCGGATGTCGTGGCTGCACTCACTGGCTGTCGAGGACGTGATGAGCGGAGTGGAGGAGAAAGTTTGGCGGCCGGTGCTACAATTTTCGCTGATAGCGTTTGATTCGCGGTCTGGGGGGCAGACATATGGTGTGGATCGTATCGACTTCGTGGAGGTGTGCTGTTCCCTATGCGCTTGGCAGGACTTCGTCTGGTTGGCGATTTGGTTAGTCGTGTCCGTCCAGGAGCGGTATTCGACAACGACGACGCGGGTCGTGAGGATGCAGAAGCAGAAGTGGAGTCGGGCGTCTGGCGACCATTTCGAATGGGAATTCGTGAAAATTTGATCGCATGCCGTGGAGAGTCGGGTGGTGTATTCAAGGGATAGGGATCGATGTCGGTCCGTGGGACAAGGTTGGGCATGCTCGGCATGGTGTGCGGATGAACCATTTCGCTGCGACTTCGCCTGTGGGCCAAAGTCGGCTGCATCGCGGGCCGTAACATCGATATTGGGATATCTTGATGAGACCGACTCCGCGCGTGAGGCTTCACCAGACTTCCTTCACTTCCTCTGCGCTGAGGCTGGTCGAGGCTCGGCAACGGGCCATAGTTCCCCAGGTCAAAGTTGCCATTCCACATTCCGTCCGCCGTTATCTCTCCGAATAGCGGTCGTGGAGTTGTGAACTGTGCAGATTTTTGCGGCGATTTTGAACGTTGAGGCGAGCGAGAGGCATGAGGCTGGCTGCGGGTGGTCTGAATGGTGCTTGAGGATGACTGCGAGGCCATCGACCCAAAGGACGTCGTAGCTGGTGACTTGCGCGGCGATTTGTTCTGTCCAGGACGCCTCTTTTGCAGCTTTGCCGTGCTGGTCCTGCTCTCTCCACTCGAAGAACTGATAGGTGATCTTTGCGACGCGACGCCTCGCGTTTGTCGTAGGCGGTTGGTAGTGACAGTGAGAACTGGAGGATTGTCGTTGCGACTGCCCGCGCGATCGAAGCGATTCGCGATGTCTTTGACAAGACCTGTCCGCGATGGAACTCGGAGTTGCACAGGATGGATTTGCGCAGGGTTCTTACGGACGTTGCTCATCAGGTTCCGGCCATCAGCCGGGCCCGAGACAGATCGAGGCTTCAGGTGGGCGGGAGGTCGGCTCGTGGGGTGAAAAGAGTCGGCGGCGGTGGCAGAGCTGTATGAAGCGCCATCGAGCTCGGCGGCGGTGGGTGACGCGAAAGTGGTCGACGATTTGTAGAAGTCATGAGGATCCGCGATCGAAGCCGGGTTGTCGGCGGAGTTCGGTGGATGGGACGACATGGTCTGGGTCGGAAGGGCGAAGGCTCAGCTGGAGGGATCCGTGGCCATGAGGGAGTGTGGCCCATTCACGACGTGTCGACCATTCCCACAATAATCAATCGCGAACACTGTGAGTGAAGTGTTGTTTGCGTGTCGACACCCAAGTTGGCAGCGATAGTCGGTACCTTAGATGCTTGGCGATTTGTTGGACCGGAACTCCCGCCGGTGCTAAAAACAAGCGATGGCGTTTTCTTTGCGAGAGCAAGCAAGAGCACGGCGTGAGGAAGGAGTGTATTGTATGAGCTGCACGTAAGGTATGCACGTAAAAGACGGAGCAGAGACGCGAAACACAGATAGATACACGTTCGACAGCAGGGTCTCCTCTCACAACATCGCACATAATGGCAGGCCCGTCGATATCGATGGAAAAGGTAACTTTAAGACGTGGCGGTGCAGCTAGCACCTGCGAACTCCAACGGTGATCAGTTACCTCCACTCAGGCCGAAAATTTACTGAGTACTGACTCTATACTCCTCTCCTTTCCCCCTATAGCCAACAGCAAAGACGACTCGGACCGCCTCATCAGGCGGATGGCTTCCGCGTGAACAACGAGACGCAACGACTCGTCGGTCGCTAGGCACGTCTTGAAACATGCCGCCACCGTCCCGGATTCTGCAGTCTCTTCGTAAGTGCACAAAAATACAACCACTGCACTGTCATGCATGTTGTCGTCTTGCCGCGTCCGGCAGATGAGAAGTCGTTTTGCCATCACTGTCACGTCGACTTCACAGCGTACCTTGCAGGCCAGATCTCCTCACCGTGCGACCACACCGATCCTGAAACCAGGTCGACAATTTTGCTTGTACGACCACGTCAACCGTAAAATGCAATGCGATCGCGAAATGACTGGTCGCTCGACAATGGCCATCACAACAATCCGATCAGGCGCTGGTGCCGGCTTCGCCCTCCTCCATCTGCCGCGTGCATCGTCAGCATGGTCACTTTCTGCAAGGGAGACATCAAAGCAATCGTTTGTGGCAAGTCGTATCACGCTGCAGATTGGGATTTGCATGCGGATCAGCTCGAAAACAGAAAATGCAAGCAATGCACTTACCTTCTTCAGCATGTTCTCGATCCTGCGATGCTCAAACGCAAACCTCGGGTAGAGAAACGGCCGCAGGTCGAACCGATTGTCGTCCGGCGTATAGCTCTCCAAATACAACCCGGGTGTCATGGTCGTCATCTTGTGTCGATTGATGGCGTAGTAGTACATGAAATTGCGCACTTTGGTGTACACATCTCGCGGCTTCATATGGTCGCTCCAGTCGACGACAAGACGCTCGAACATGCCCACAGTGCCGAGTTTGAAGGTTTTGCGCAGGCGGCCGAGGATGGAGAGTTCGTCGTAGGTAAAGCCCATGTCAATTTCGTCGGATTGCACGTAAGTCTCCGTGATGGGTTCGAGCTCGGCGGTGGGAACGGCGTCGAGGAATTCACGGAGAACGGGAAGGGAGAATGCTGTTTCGGCCCAGGCGATGAAGCGCTTGAGGTCAGTCTTGGAGATGCCACCGATGGGGTTGATGTCGGCGGAGGAGCAGTCGTACTTGGTGAGATAGCCGCGGAGGCATTCGTCGACGTTAGCGGAGCCGAGAATGAGCAGGCCACCGGTACCACCGCGGGAGGTGGGTATCAGCTGGCCCAGAGCGTAGGCCAATACCATGCGTGAGCGGGATTGGAAGTTTTGCAGAGCCAAGTTCTCTGCTGCTGAGCCTCCGTGGACCTTGAATTTGGGTTCAAATTTGAGGATACCGGCGACGACGGAGTGGAGGGACTGAACCATTTCGTCAATATTCGTGTCGATGTGCTGAGCACCGATGGCTTCGGCGAGCTCTACTGCGCGAGTGCGGGTCTCTTTGGAGGATTGCTGCTTCATTCCCATGAACACCGTGCTGAAGACATGGCCGCAAAATTCTTGTGCAGTCATATTGTGAGGATCTGAACCGCCGCATAGTCTTTGCGCATCCTCGATGACCACCTTGTTGCCTTCATTGATCTCTGCAACCACCAGACGACACATGCTGAAGATGATCGTTGCTGTAGCACAGCTGTCGATTCCACCACTGAGAGGCACGAGGAAGCCGGCCGCTTTTGAGCGTCGAAGGTAGTCCCATACCCAACATGCAGGACCATACGCAATCTCCTCTTCTGGCGAGTGGTAATATGGCTCGATATCTTGTGTCAATTTGGCTGTCGGTCGTGGGATCTCAGAGTCTTCGCAGAGATTGAAGTCGACTTGTATCCGTTCGAGTTGATGCACTTTCGGATCGTTCGCTTGCATGCCTCTGCTTCTTGATGTGCGGCAAGCCCAGATTTCGTCAAGATCAACCATGGCCGTCTTGACCTCCACATCCCGAAGCGAGAATTGAGAGCCTTGCGCGAGGACTTTACCGGAGTTGAGGATCAGAGCGCAGCCATCATAGTACAGTCGATCGCCGTCGCAGCCTCGCTGATTGGAATACATGTATACACCGCCGGTCTTGGCAGTGGCCTCCTGGATGAGGTTGATCCTGGTGTGGAGCTTGCGAAGCTCGTGATGGCTGCCACTTGAGTTCAGCACAATCTCAATTCCAGCTAGCGAGTATAGCGAGTGGGGAGACGCTGGTGTCCACAATTCTTCGCACGTCTCCGATGCAAACGATGCGTCCGAGGCTTCGAAAGCAACCTCGCCGATCCTGCATGTCTTCTGTCCGAGAGCGAGGTTCTGAATGACTTTGGGAAGGTGATAATCCTCGACTCGCTGCCGTGGCCACGGAGAGAAGTATCGCATCTCACGGAAGTTGCCATCGTTGCAGAGATCAAGTTTGGGACGCACAGCAAGTACTTGACCGTTCAGTGCAATCGCTCGAGCGTTGTAGCTGCAGCCTCGATGTTGGACGGGTATTCCGAGGTCGATAATGATGTCTTGACAGTCGTCGCGGGAAATGATGTCTGCTACGATTTCCCAGGAATGGACGTAGACATCATTCTCAAGCCAATGGTCGAGAAGCCCATAGCCTGGAACGCAGAGCTCTGGCGTGAGGATCAGTCGTGCGCCTGCAGCCTTGGCGGTCTTGATGGCCTCGACGATACGGACGCTGATACCAAGTCAGCCAGATGTTGCAACGCATATGTCGCCGGAAGAGCGGGGAAGAGCGGCAGGCATCGACTGACGTCCTACATACCGATTACCATCCCAGTCGAGAGACCATTGGTTCAATTGCGACGTTGCGAGAATGCATTTCCGTGTCATTTCGGCGTTTGTACACTTTTGATGATCCTCAAGAATTTAATGCTTGCCAGAAATCTTGCTCATGAATAATTGATGGCCAGTGCGTTCACTTATTCCGCCTAGCGCAGGTGTCGTGCAAGGGTTTGTCGATGGGTGCCGTGAGAGCCGTAAAAGGAGGCGAGGTGAAGTGGACTTTGGTTCAGGCACGGTACCTGACCACGCGATGCGCTGCAGACTGTCCCTGCCTTGGAGGACTCGGACAAATCTCGAAGTGAGGTCGGGATATGCTTTCACATGTTCATCGAGGAGAACCTCAATGCCTCATCTCATCCCGGGAGTCGGTGCGGCCCTGCCGGTCATTAAACGGGCGACCGATTCTGAGCGGAGCCAGGTCCGTCCGCTTGATCCGCCCGAGGTTCCGATTTTGGGTATGTACCACTCTTTGGTCTGAAGAATGAGCCATTCTTCTTGTGGCACGTGTCTCACGTCGAGGCACTCACTAGTAGGTATTGAGTGGCAAGTCGAGGTACACTACACTACTTGGTCCTTTTGAGCGAGGCGGGGGAAGAGAGCAAGACATGGCCAGCAGTGAGATCCCAGCCATGTCCTGTTCCAGCCAAATGATCCGGGCGCAAATTCCTTATGAACCCAATGGATGCATCCATGCCATGCCACGGCAACCGAGAACATCAATTCCCCGGGCATTGTCGTCGCTGTGATGATATATATGAATGAAGCTGAAGAAGTCAAGTCGGCAGTGGGATGTACAGTACCTACCTGGTGCGCATGAAGCCTGTCGGATCCTATTAAAATCAAATCATCAATAAAGGCAAAACGTCCCCAAGCTGTCGATACGAAGATGCTTCCACCAAGACCCATGTCGGACAAGGTTCGCCAAGTGTCCCAAGCCCTACTGTGCTAGTCTCGTCTGAGTTATACCGCTTGTTGGGGCAGCGACCAAGTAGAATTACAAGAACCGCCCTCACCTCACACTCACCCGAGCTGCCTTCTTCGACCTTCCACCTTCGACCTCCAAATTCCACACACCGCAGACCAACATCCTTCTTCACACCAAGACAAACCGCCCGACCACTTCATCTCTATTGCATCGCATCTGCGCGTGCCAGTGAAAAGGTGTGTCATCGATCCGTCGGCCCCACAACAGCATCCCGCTCCGTGCGCGAAGACCTTGACTGACTTCCATTCTCTTCTGCTGCCAGTTCTTCCTCTCGACATCAACATCAACAATCACCCACCAGCATCCATGTTCTCCACCACCCTCTTCGCCGCCGTCGCGGCCCTCTCCGCCGTTGCCAGCGCACAGAACTACTCCACCACCGCCGACGGTCAACTCATGATCGACGCCACCCAGATCAGCTCCGGAGAGCGCCAGTCATGGTGTCTGGGACAGCGCAACAATTGCCCGAAGGTCTGCGAGGGTCCCGCCAACCCAAACTCATGCGATCCTGTAAGAACCAGTCCGACTCCATCCCATCACACTAGCGCACCACTAACAACTCTTGTAGAACACCCTCGACTGGACTTGCACCTGCAGCAACGGCAACACGCCCAATATCACCGACTACAAAGAGATGGTTCCCTTCTACATCTGTGAGACGTGGATAGCCAACTGCGTCGCCAGCAACCCCGACGACTCCGACGCCCAATTCGCTTGCCGCGCCGTCACCTGCGGTTCCCAGAACGCCTCTGCCCTCGCCGTCGACTCTTCCTCCAGCAGCAGCTCCGCGTCGCCCTCGGGCACCGGTACACCCACATCGAGCGGCGGTGCCTCCAGCGCTTCGCCATCCGGGTCCGAGGCTGCCGCCTCGAGCTCTGGTGCTGCCGTCGCTCTCGGTGTCGCTCAGAGCTACGGTTCCGGTATTCTCGCCACCGGTCTTCTGGCTCTCTTCGGCTTGGCTTTGTAGAGGATTGCGTATGGAAGAAGAAACACACACAAGATTTGGAAGTTGCTTCACGGCAAGAAAGAATATGACAGCACGGCGGTCTCTGGGATCGAGATGAAGGACACGGACAACGTTCTGCGCAGAGGTGGCAGGCAGATTTTGTTGATCGTTTCCCAAGACTTGACGGTTCACGAAGGTTACGCATAGCGTTTGATAGCGTTGTTTCCGCGACGGGAGGATGCATTGGAAAGGATGCATGAGCTGCGGTTGCTAGAGAAGCTAGCAGTAATTGCAAGTATGTAATTCGAGGGCGCCACTACAACGCGCTGTAATGGAATCACAAAGAGTCTGACTACCACTTATGCGCCGCCGTCGTCTCCTCCGAATCCCTGTGGTATTTTTACGGGCCCTCTTGAAGTAATGCCCTGTCCTGACCGGTCTTGTACCATCTAGCCCTCATTACTGCCTTTACGGTCTCATCACCTCCATTGCTCGATTATGCTATATTTTCCGCTGCAACCACGATTTCCTTTGAAATTGTTTAGACAAGGTGTTTCTTGATGTCGAGATTAGAGGAAGCAATGTCGGAGAGCACGGGACAATTATATACCTATCGATACCCATTTCTCCACAATGGCCGTCGTCGACATAATGCTCAGGGACTTCTCGAAGCGCCGCAACGGATAAGATCGAGCTTCCCTTTGCTCCATATTGCGGTCAGAACATATTCCCGTGGAGCAGACGACCCGATGAGCTTGCGCGGATAGCAAAGGACGCTACATATCGTAGAGAACATCATCCCCAGAATCTCAGAACCGTGAGATATCTCGCCCGAATATGAAGTTCACGCTCCAGTAGATGGGGATTAGAATCCTGTTTCTCCAGCTCATACTTTTGGTCTGGATCGAAATAATGGTCAGCGAAAGTCTGTTTGTCCGAGTACGCTGAGAGAGGAAGGACATCTGCGAGTCGACACCACACGCCGTGGTTCCAAGCTTGCAGCTCCCTCTTGTTTGGAAAGCGACTTACCAAGTATACACCACGCCATATCACCCACTGAATGAGAAAAGTCAGTTGAAGCACATGCCTGGTGCAGGATGTTGACGTACCGCCACAAAACCTGAAATGCTGCCCACGCCTCCACCACCTTGCAAGATGGCATTGCGGTTGCCGATGTACGCCATCACTCCGAGGTCTTTGTACTGGAACCCTTCCTGTCGTTCAAAGTCACGTTTGTTGAAGCGTTTGGCCAGCCAGCCGGCTTTTTGCGAGGCGACTTGTGCAGTAGCCGGGTACGAGGTGCCCTCGAGCACGGCGCAGTCGCCGATGGCGTAGACATCCGGTACGGGCGTGCCGTCCGGGGCTTTGATTTGCAGGTTTGCGTCTGTGAGCACGGCATGAGATCGATCGTCCTGCTTGATGCGGCCCTTGAGAGCTGACTCGACGAACGGATTCATCATCAGACCTGTCGACCAGACGCACATGCCTACCCCGACCTCGCCTTCCTCTTTCAACTTGAGCGTGTAGCAAGAGAAAGCATCCGTGCTGCCGGGGTTGGCGACAGTCCCCGGGCGGAGCTCTTCTACATGGTGATTGGTTTTGATGTTGATCCCGTTGCGGTCGAACTTGGACATGGCGTACGAGGCGAGCTTCTCGTCGAACATACTGTGAACGGGTACGGTTAGTGGTTCCTCGAGGTACTGTAAAGGAGAGGAGCTCACCCAAGGACTTTTGGAGCAACGTCGTAGACAGTGATCTTGACATGCTTGACGAGTTCGGGGTACAACCTGGTCATATCTTCGTGTATCAGGTCGTGCAGCTCTGCCGACCATTCGATTCCCGTTGGTCCACCACCAACCACAGCAAAGTGAAGGATTTGATCTCGCAGTTCGTCCGAGGTCGTTGGCAACGCTGCGATCTCAAAGCAGGACAGCAGCCGGTTGCGTATCCGTCGAGCATGGGCCACATCTTTCAAGAAATAGGCGTACTCCTTGACTCCTTTCGTGTTGAACGTCTGGGTGTAGCAGCCAACAGCCACCACAAGCTTGTCGTATGGCAGATCAAAGGTCTCCCTCTTCTTCTCTTGGGCGTCCTTCTCGCTCTTGGAATCTTCATTCCTGTCCGACAAAACTCGGCCCACACTGGGATCTTCAACCGCCTCTTCGACCGTGAGAACTTTCTTGCTGAAGTCTACATCATCCGCCCATCCTTGAAAGTACTCGGCTCCCACACCTCTTCCTCGAAACGATCTCACAGGCTCCAATGCCGTTCGGAATTCCAGAGTCCCGACTGAGGTTCCCGCGAGTAGAGGCGTGAAGACGAAATAAGGTCGAGGGCTCACGACGACGATCTGGTGTGTCTTAGCATTGAGCTCGCGGGAGAATGTGTAGCCTCCCCATCCCGATCCTAGAACAACGACGCGCTCGCGCCCTTTTCGTTCGGCGTCGAGCTCGGCGATGGAGAAGTCTCGCTTTCGGTCGACGGTGGAAGGGCTCCGGAAGGTGATGGAGCGGAATGAGCTGAGGGATTGAGCATGCCTACCCAAAGTCCTTCTGGAGCTCAACATGACGTGAGGTTGAGATGGAGTTCACGTCAACGGGCATTGTGGGACGCGATCTTCAGATATATCTCTCCAACAAAGATTGAAAGGAAGCGCGGTGGTAGCTTACCTCGTTCTGACATCACTCGGGAGTCGGAAGGCTACGGACGGAAGCGCAGCTGAAAGTCTTGGACGAGACTCCTCTGACTCTCACCGAGCCGTGTACGAAACTTCGATATATGGAAACCCGTTTGAGATTGTACCTTAGGTAGCGTATCGGCACGGTGACGATGCAGACGGAGGTGGTGGGATAGGTAGTGCCTGAAGATGGCAGTTGAAGTCACTACCTCTTCCAGTCCCTCGAGGCCTTGCGATTCGGCAGATGGGTTAATTATTCTACCCCACCACGACCAGGACTCGACGACCACGACATCAAATGCCGAGATCAAAAGTCTTCGTCGGCCGAGCGATGTCGGGTAAGGTAAATCTCAGATGGAACATATGTCTTCCAAGCGATGGTTCGTCCTGAACATGGACGTTGATAACGACATGCCCTTTCGACAATTCAGGACTGCAGACTAGGAGCCGACACTCACTGCCGTACACGAAGTCTGGCTGCCGTTCTTCTACTTCAAGCTGCTCTCGCTCATTGCGCGAATGCTCCTTGCATTGGACAGACAACATACAGCGTCCTTCAGCTGGCTTGACTTGACACCTTGACCTCTCGTGCTACTTTCGCACACCATCTGACGACCGCCAACATGGCTGGCAAAGATGACGACCGCCAACATGGCTGTCAAAGATGTCTTGGGTCTACGCATTTGCATCGCAGGCGCCGGCATGGGCGGCCTCGCAACTGCGCTCGCTATGGCGAAGCGAGGTTTCAGGGACATACATGTCTACGAATCAGCGTCGGGCCTGGGATTCGTTGGAGCTGGCATTCAACTGGCACCGAATATGGCCAGAATCCTGGACCGATTGGGAGTGTGGGCAGACATCGAGAAGGAAGCCGTAGATCTCAAGGGCACGACCATTCGACGTAAGTGTGTATATGTCGTCAATCTCAAATGATCGCTGCTGACGACCGAACAGAAGGGTCGACAGACACCGAGCTAGGAAAGGTGGATCTCAACTACATTCGAGCAACATATGACTACCCACATATGGTCGGACATCGCGCCTCACTCGCTGGCTCCATTTACGAAGGCTGCAAAATGGAGAAGAGCATCACCTTTCACTTCTCCACTTCAATCGGCAACGTGGTGTCCTACGGTCCCAATCCATGCTTCACGGCAGTTCCTCGAAATGGCGAGCCTTATGAAGTCAAATGTGACGTCCTCCTAGCGGCCGATGGTATCAAATCTGTGGTCCGAGACCAGCTGCTACGTCTCCTCAACATCGATGCGAAAATCATCGACACCGGGCAAGCCGCGTACCGCATCATGCTCACCCGGGACCAAGTGCAAGACGATCCCGAACTCGTCGAACTTCTCGACACAGAGGCTGTCACACGCTGGATCGGAGAGAGACGTCATATCATCGCATATCCCGTCTCTGGCAAGCAGATCTACAACGTCAGCACTGTGCAACCAGACACCAACTTTGCCGTCGGTCCTTCCGCGACTTACACGACAAAAGGCAGCAAGCCGGAAATGATCAAGGTGTTCGACGACTTCTGCCCGAAAGTCCGACGGATGCTGGATCTCGTTCCCGATGGCGAGGTCTGTGAGTGGAAGCTCCGGGTCCATGAACCGCTCCCAACGTGGGTGCACGAGCAGACGGCGCTGGTGGGAGATGCATGTCATCCGACTCTACCTCACCTGGCGCAGGGAGCAGCACAGGCGATCGAAGACGGAGCCGTGCTGGCTGCTGTTCTGTCCAAGCTGCCAGAACCTAGCCCGGAGGCGATTCACAAGGCGTTGAAGGTGTATCAGGAGGTTCGCAGAGAAAGAGCCTACACCTTGGTGGATCTGGCGGCGGCGAGTGGGAAAGCCTTGCATCTGGGAGATGGTGCGGCAAAGGAGCAGAGAGACAAGCAGTTTGCGGCTTCGAAGGATGGCAAAGCACCGGTGCCCGATAAGTGGGCGGATGCCGACGTGCAGAAGATCATCTATGGGACGGATATTGTCAAGGTCGCGGAGGAGCAGTTTGATGTGATATTTGCGAGGGTATAGCACCCAATGAGACATTGAAAGTGCTAATCGAATGAATGATAGTTTCGCTAATCTGGACTATATTCCCCATACTACTCAAAGCTTGCTGCTGACTGACGAGCTCAAGAAGCTCTGCTGTTCCTTCAAGATGTCGACACACTCCGTGACCATCTCCTCCAAGATCTGTCCAGCCGGCTGGATCGCCTTGATCGCACCGGCGACCTGTCCCATCAAAAACGGAATATCCACATCGACCTCGTTGTCCATATCCTGTTGCAACGGCACGACCCCGCTCTCGCACAACTTCTTCACCTCCTCTGGTCGATCGACCTCCCACCCCTTGATGTAGTCGTTCATGCGCACACGCAGAGGTCGTCCTGACACGACCAGCGTGCGGAGCGTGTCCTCGAACTGTGCCGTCACAACAGCTTCCTTGTGGAGCTTGCTGCAGCCCGCCTCCTCCGATGCAACGAATCGTGTTCCGACCCAAGCTCCCTGCGCTCCGTACGACAGCGAAGCCGCGAGAGATTTGCCGTTGTAGATTCCACCTGCTGCGACGACCATCGCCGGCTTACCCGTCATCGGGCTGGTGTACTGCCTCGCAACCTCGACCACAGACGGGATGAGAATGCTCGTGGCAATGTCGCCCGTGTGTCCACCTCCCTCGCCGCCCTGCGCGCAGACAATGTCCACACCCGCCTTGAGCGCCTTGTGGGCGTGCTTGGGGTGTCCGACCATGTTCATGATGAGGATGCCCGCCTCGTGCAGTCGCTTGATGACATGTGGAGGCGGCACACCCACGGCGGAAACGAACAGGCTCGCCTTCTCTTCAATCGTGACGGTGATGAGCTCGTCGAGGTGGCCGTGGGTGTAGTCATGGTTGGTCTTGCGCGCCGAGCCGCCGACTTGAGGGAGAGCCAGGTCGACGCCGAAGGGGAGCGACTTGTCCTTGAGGTTTTCTTTGATCTCGTGGATGATGGTGCGGAGTTGATCGGGCGTGTAGCCCAGACCTCCGATCACTCCAAGGCCGCCGGCGTTGGACACCGCTGCTGCGAGGGGTCCGGAGGATGTGCGTGCCATGCCGGCGAGGATCACGGGATACTCGATCCCGAGCAGCTCGCATAGCGGCGTCTTGAGGTATGGGCGAGGCATGGTGGAGGACGTGGATGATATCTGCGGGTTGGATGAGGGTGAAGTTCAGAAGATGGTAGACAAGGCAAAAGATGGGCAGGCAAAAGATGTAGACAATGTGATGCTATGTATTAGGATTATATCCGACGCTTCTTCTGACCTCCGACGGACTCTGTCCAGACGAGTCGTTCTTTGGCCACCCGAAGCTCTCTCCTCGTATACATTTGAGCTCATCCGGTCAATCCAGTCGTCCTTGCCGAAGCCGAACCGAGGCGCGAGGTGTGGCGTCTGGAGAAATCGCGGGGAGCGGAGACCTCTATTATTAGTCAGGACTTCAGGTTGGCAGCTCGTTGTACTGAATGCATGGCCCAATACGTGATTGATTGGTTGTCTACCTAACTATCTTTAAGAAGGGAGAAGAAAGGGAACGTAGGTATGTGGACGTGAAGGTCAAGACGAAGCATATGTAGCCTCAGGCACCAACAAACAGACCAATGTCACTTCAACCGCTACCTCCTTGATCGCGCTCCAAAGGCACCGCGCATGACTACGCAGTCTGCGGTAGAGAACGGAGTTCCGATGATGTGCGTGTCCACGAGTATTGGAGAGACAACCGACTCTGGCTCTCTGGCTTCTTGCTGTACACTCCAAGCTACAGGATCCATGTTGCGCGTTACGGCTTAATAAGCGGAGCCATGGAAGGTTCCATTGGGGAAGTACCGCGAAGTTCTTCGACGTGTAGGACGAAACAGATCATATCTACTGATCGGTGCAGACGCAGGATGTACACCACGTCTCACCAGTCCCTCACGACGTGCCACCGATGTTCTCACGACAGGTCGGAAGCAGAGTGGTCGATAGGAAAATCCATCAGTGGGTCGCTCGGCATACGTCATGCCAATGTATACTGGTACAGAAGCGTGAATTAGTTTCTCACTCAGACCCTACCTAGTCTCGTCGAAACAGAGGCTATACATTGGTTTGATCTCGCCGGCGTTGTTCTTGCATGGAAGAGACAGGTTTATACAGCCCGGAGCCCGCCGATATTCCGATCTGCGTCTGATGGGTATACCTCCTTGGCCCCATTCAAGCCGCACCGCATGATTGAGGGGCCGGTTGCTTGGAGGTGGCAGTCGGCGCTCCTTGCGCAAGAGAGCAGATATGTCATCCGAGGATGTACATGTCTGTGATGGACTGGAAGCTGGAATAATACTTCCACTCCCTAGGTCATCAGACTGGGCGATCTATAAGCCACCGCAATCCCAAGTAGCGTGTTGCGGTTTGAGCGGAGCCATGGGGCAGGGTCCAGGGCAGGAGACAGCGATATGCAGCATGCTAGCACGTCGGAGTGGTCATCGTGTTTTGCAGGCTCATGGGTTTTCAGAGGGCCAATCACTCAACTTTTTCGTCAGCAACTATGCAAAATCCGAGCTCTGACCATTTCGATCTGCCAATGAGCTGTACAACGCTCTCTCGACTATTTAACTACCCTGTAGTTTTGGATCCGGGAAATCTGGGAAAAGCAGGTCCATACCTCCTTGCACAATTCGGACAGCGGCAGCTTGGAGTACGCAGTCTGCAGCAGAGAATGAACATTTGTTTCGAGGATGTACGGTCTACGTGTCTACGAGTTAACCAGAGCCGGAGAGCCAACGGCGGATTGTTGGCTCTCCGGCTTCCCAAGTTGCGTGTTGCGGTTTGAAAGGGTCTCGGCAGTATTGTACCCCTGTCAAATTCCATCAGCGGGCCGTCACACTAGGCTGTCATGAATGAATCCTTAAACCAACGAGTCGCATCAACCACTCTGGCAAGGAGTCGCCGCAACATGGCCAGAATCATCTGGCCTTGAACCGGAGCAAATTCTACCACAGCGGTCCCTTCCTCTGCGGTCAGATACTGCGTTATCAGCCCTTCCTATGGATCCCTTGAATTCTGTATCGATAGCAGTCTGGGCGCCTGCGTCACTCCAGCATACCAGTCTTTTTTAAGACCCTGTTCCCTTCGATACAATACAGCAATCTTCCATGAGGCGGACGTCCCGAGCCCTGTATCGACGACCGACCCTAACGATGCTAGAGAGTATGGTCCAATCCACGCGCCATCCGTTATCATACACTCCCTGCGATCGAACTTGTACTCTCATAGGGTCTGAAAAGGTCCATATACATACAGGATGCCGCAGACTCCGGCCAAGAGAGATGAGGCCAACCACGACCTGGAGTCCGATGGATGTGTTGCTCTCATTCGCTGGAAGGCCCCGACACTTCCTCCTGCCTGGAGTGAGCTTGTGGGCACGGGTCATCGTGTTATGCACCAGTCTGCTCACGCCAACCAATAGCGAAATCGGCCATACCACTAGCATGCTGACCCGCGTGCAGTTTTCCAACAGATGCCAATCGTCGAAGCACGGAAAGCTTTCTTTGGTAGTCGTGCGGTTCTCACCGAAACAGACGCAGAATGCGATGCACGCATCTATCATATTGGCATTGGAACTTCGGATTGGCATCGCCATGATATAGACACCTCTGCCGATGCCAGCCAATGTCGGCGATGGGCTGTACCAACGCTAGGCATGCTAATGACATGCTATACCGTAGTGCCATGCAATAGCATGCCATGCCGACAAGCCAGCAGCCTTTATGCACGATGCCCACTATATAGCCCTATGCATATTACCTCATGATCGAGATGCGTTATCTCCAGCGAATAGCTCGGCCTAGGGTCCTTCATTGTTCGAGATTGCAGCGGAGGCTCGCGGGTCGCTATTCAAGCGAGAGCACACAAATAGTCCCGAGTTGTCCCCTCAAAGGATACAGTTCCCTTCCATCCCTTCCAAGAACTTTCACTACTCAAGACCAACCGTCAGATTCAGCCGAGCTACCTTCGTGCGCTCTTCTCAACAACCCTCAGCAGCAACATTCATTAACATGAAGTTCGTTGCCGTGTTCATCCTTTCCCTTCTGGTCCACGCTGCTGCCCTACCTGCCAATGGACAGAGCAATACCTACCAACCTGCGCAGAACTCCCGGGGTAAGCCAGACTTATCCGGCTCGCTCAGGCATTTCCCAGGCCTGGCACCAGAAGCAATACTGATGAGGTTCAGAGAACTCGCCGGACCTGGCAGAATCCAAATTCAACATCCCTGGTCTTCCGAACCTCGGCGGCGGCGGCGGCTCCGGCAGTAGCCCTGGCGCCGGAGGTATGAAGTTTTTGAAGTCTGTCCTGGGAATCAAATGTCCCATGAGCAAGTTCGAGAAATGTATGCGCAGCCTCGGTGGCCTTGGAGTCGGCTGTGCGTATGCCTTGGTTTTAAAAAGCTTCGGTATGTTGCTCTGCGCAACGATTCAGCTTCCCCCGACTTTGCCTGCTTATTATCATTCCACTAGATGCCGAGAGGATGGCCGGGTGCGCCGCCGTAGTTCTGGGTCAAAGTGTCTTCGCAGTAAGTGCATAGTCCATTAGGAGTCGCCGTCTTCCCGCAGATAACTGATTCATCGAACAGCCGACGATTTGCGGTGGCTGCGAGCCGCACATTAAATCGGGGTGATAGGACTGCGTCAAGATTGAGATTGGAGGTTTGCTTTGTCAGCATCGGAAGGTTGTTTCGTCAAGGATTGGAAGATCGCAGATCGCTTCGTCAAGGATTGGAGGGCTGCTTCGTCAAGGATCGAAGGGCTACTTGGTCGTCGTCGTCGTCGTTGGGGTGCGAGCGAACTTTGCTGGCTGTCCAGGACTTGAGGAATTGTCGCTGTGGCTTTTGCTGTATCAATATCGGGCGGACAACAGAGAGCCAGATCCGATCCCTCGTGTCCATCGCCTGTCATCGATTTGACCTCATATTCTTCGTGCGTCTTCAGAGCGCGTAAGCCATGGCTCAGGATCTCTCCGACGCTTGAACTGGACGCTACGTGCGGTCAATGCTGTAATCTCATCGACCTAGGTGGCCGTATGATATGAGGGCCGGACTTAGTCAGCTCTTAACTTTTCCGTCAGTATCTCCGTCTTGCATGTTTCGAGTCCCACAACATGTCGCCAATTGCGGAGATATGCGGTCATCCTACCTCCGGTTGAGAGGATTATCTGACAATGACTCACCGTCTGTTGCCTGTCCTTCCTCAAATAAATTCCACCCCCTGCATCGCTCTCAACTCAAGAGACAACACCGTCATCATGTCCACAAACCCCTATTCCAAGCTGCAAAGCAACGGTTTCGATTTCACTCCAATCCTGCGGGCTGACACGTATCGATTCATCGAACCCACTCAGTTCGACCTGAAGGACAAAGCAGTCTTCATCTCCGGTGCCTCAAAAGGCATTGGCCGCGCAACAGCTGTCAGCTATGCCAAAGCTGGGGCTTCCCAACTCGCCATTGCAGCTCGCGGATCGACGGAAGACCTCCACGAAGAGTTGCTCGCAGCCGCAGACAAGGCAGGAAAAGCTCCACCGCATATTCTCAGCCTCAAGGTCGACGTATCCGACGACAAAAGCGTTGCCGCAGCCGCCGAGCAGATCGACGCAACCTTTGGCCGACTGGACATTTGCATCAACAATGCAGGCTACGCGGAGGCTTTCAAACCCATCGTGGAGTCTTCCATCGACGACTGGTGGCGCGTGTGGGAGGTCAACGTCAAGGGTACATACCTCGCAACCCGGGCCCTGCTGCCCTTGATGCTCAAGTCCGAGAACGGGCTGAAGACGATCGTGAATCTTAGCTCCATTGGGGCGCACGTATCGATGCCGGGTGCCTCTGGCTATCAAACGGGCAAGCTCGCCATCCTTAGATTTGGGGAGGCTTTGACCACGGAGTATGGCGAACGGGGCCTCATTGCGTTCGGCATACATCCCGGCGGTGTGATGACCGATCTCGCTCAGGCGTTGCCCAAGGACATGCACCACTTGCTGAGTGACACACCGGAATTGGCGGGCGACACGATGGTGTGGTTGACCGCTGAGCGGCGGGAATGGCTGCGAGGAAGGTACGTCAGCTGCACCTGGGACATGGAGCAGCTGCTAGAGAAGCGAAAGAAGATCGAGGATGGCGATTTGTTGAAAGTCCGGATGGATGTCGGGTTGGAGTGAAGGTCATCACTTGGTCTCTCCGGATGAGATGTTTCGTGGCACATCGAGTCTCCTTGTAGGTTTTTCTTTGCCGTCGGAGTCTATCTTCATGGCCATCACGGTGGACTCATCGCTGTGCATGGTCTGGACGTACCCGTAACAGGGAGCAAGCCAGCCTTGACGAGGTAGTTCTATTGCAGACATAGGAGAAGGAAGGACGTGGTAGAATAGTCCAACGAGATGTGCAGATGATTCAGCAGGACATTCCATTGCAGCACACCTCCGTCAACAAGCACGGTACGGTATACTGTAGGTGGTTGATAATAATGTTCCAGTCCAGGGACTTATTTTAAGGTTGCCCAAGAATTATGCTGCAGGTCCGTCATGCAAGGGTCCAAGGCTGTTCGTTCCTAAAGAAGTTCGAATATTAATAGGTGGCCTCTTGCCCGCATCGAGAAAGAATCCGACTCGGCCACCACATGCGCTCCGGAGCCTCGAATATTCCATCCATCGAAGCCATATAAGTCGACGTACGTGTCACCAATATCTTCCGTGGATCCGGATCTTCGACCTCGCACCGGCAGACCATGAGACATTGAGAGTCAACGAGAAACCGAAGCAGGAGAGGGACACGTTACCGAACGACTCTTTGGCATATCAAATCCATCGACCCGACCTATTATACACCACACACCATGAACGACGCACACGCGCAATCCACCGACGAGGTGCTCAAGCACTTCGGGGTGACCGAGCAGAGCGGCCTTTCGGAGAGCGCGGTCGAGGCATCAAGACAAAAGCACGGCAAGAATGGTACGCAGACGAGAACACATTGCACCGAATTCATGCAGCTAATGCCCTCGTAGCCATCCCCGAAGACCCTCCAACGCCACTATGGGAGCTCGTCCTGGAGCAATTCAAAGACCAACTCGTGCTCATCCTCCTCGGTTCCGCCGCCATCTCCTTTGTCCTCGCTCTATTCGAAGACGAGGAAGGCTGGACCGCATTCGTGGATCCCGCAGTCATCCTTACAATCCTCATTCTGAATGCCGTCGTGGGAGTGAGCCAAGAGAGCTCGGCAGAGAAGGCAATTGCGGCTTTGCAAGAGTACAGTGCGAATACAGCCAAGGTCGTTCGAGATGGCAAGATCAAGTCAGTCAAGGCGGAAGATCTGGTACCGGGCGATGTGGTCGATGTTGCGGTGGGAAACCAGGTCCCAGCGGACTGCAGATTGTTGAGCATCAACAGCAACAGTTTCCGCGTGGACCAGAGTATCTTGACGGGGGAAAGCGAAAGTGTGATTAAAGAGACCTTTGCTGTGAAGGATACCCAGGCCGTCAAGCAGGATCAAGTCAACATGCTGTTCTCCGGAACGACCGTCGTCACTGGCCATGCCCATGCAATTGTTGTGTTGACCGGAACCAACACTGCCATCGGCGACATCCATGAGAGCATCACTTCGCAGATCTCGCAACCAACACCGCTCAAGGAGAAGTTGAACGAATTCGGCGATGTCCTCGCCAAGGTCATTTCTGGTATCTGCATCCTAGTCTGGTTGATCAACATCCAGCATTTCAACGATCCTTCTTTCGGCGGATCCTGGACCAAGGGTGCTATCTACTATCTCAAAATCGCCGTGTCTCTCGGAGTGGCGGCCATTCCGGAAGGTCTCGCCGTTGTCATCACCACTTGTCTCGCTTTGGGAACCCGCACCATGGCCAAGAAGAACGCAATCGTCCGCAGCTTGCCCTCCGTGGAGACTCTGGGGAGCTGCAGTGTCATCTGCTCTGATAAAACTGGTACCCTTACGACCAACCAAATGAGCGTGAACAGCATCGCCTTCATCAACGAGACCCAGTCAGGACTGGAGGAATTGCAAGTCGAAGGCACCAGCTTTTCACCCGAAGGCGCAGTGTCCAGGAACGGCAAAGTCATCGAGTGGGCTGCTGCGACCTCCAAGACGGTCGCCCAGATGATGGAAGTCGCCGCTATTTGCTGCGATGCTGAACTGTCCTACGACAGCGAGACTGGTCTCTTTTCCAGCGTCGGTGAACCGACCGAGGGTGCGCTGAAGGTTCTCGCAGAGAAGGTCGGCACGCCTGATCAGTCCTACAACCTTCAGAAAGCCAATGCTCGTCCAGAGCAGAAACGGGATTTGGCCAGCAAGTACTATCAAAGCAAGGCGACTAAGCTCAGGACATTTGAGTTCTCTCGCGACCGAAAGAGCATGTCAGTGCTTGTGAACGGCGGCAACACCCAACGCCTACTCGTCAAAGGTGCTCCAGAATCAATCCTCGAGCGATGCTCTCACTGCCTGGTCGGCAGCGATGGCAAGCAGACCAAGCTCTCCGGTAAGCTCGCATCGGCCGTGCAAAAGGAAGTCACGGATCTTGCGAAGAAGGGACTGCGTGTCATTGCTCTCGCCAGCATCAACAATGTTTCCGGAGACGTCCAGAACGCGAAGACTTCCAAGGACTACCTCAAGCTCGAGCAGAATATGACTCTTTTGGGGCTTGTTGGCATGCTGGACCCACCTCGGCCTGAAGTCGCCGGTGCTATCAAGAAGTGCCGATCTGCTGGCATCCGCGTCGTTGTCATTACAGGCGACAACCAGGAAACCGCCGAAACCATTTGCCGCCAGATTGGCATTTTCGGTCAGAACGAAGATCTCACGGGCAAGAGTTACACCGGACGTGAATTCGACGATCTCAGCGAAAGCGAACAGCTCCAAGCCGCGAAGCGAGCATCTCTATTCTCCCGCACCGAGCCATCTCACAAGTCTAAACTTGTCGACCTTCTCCAATCTGCTGGAGAGGTTGTTGCCATGACTGGTGATGGTGTGAACGATGCTCCGGCTTTGAAGAAGAGCGACATTGGCGTGGCCATGGGAACTGGTACTGATGTTGCGAAGCTCGCCGCCGACATGGTCTTGGCCGACGACAACTTTGCCACAATCGAAGTCGCCGTTGAGGAGGGTCGCTCAATCTACAACAACACCCAGCAATTCATCCGCTACCTCATCTCATCCAACATAGGAGAAGTCGTGTCGATCTTCCTCACTGCGGCACTAGGCATGCCCGAGGCTCTGATTCCGGTTCAACTGCTTTGGGTCAACCTGGTCACTGATGGTCTTCCTGCAACAGCTCTGTCTTTCAACCCCAAGGACAGCGATATCATGAAGCGTCCGCCACGTCGCCGCGACGAGCCACTCATTAGTGGGTGGTTGTTTTTCCGTTACATGGTCATTGGCACATACGTCGGTCTGGCAACCGTCGGAGGATACGCATGGTGGTTCATGTTCTACGAGCATGGTCCTCAGATCACCTTCTACCAACTGGTAAGTGCAGTGGTACATCAATTTCAAGTTCGATCGCTGACCATCTCGATAGAGCCACTTCCATCGCTGCACCACCTCGTTCCCACTCATCTCCGGCGGCTGCAGCATTTTCTCCGACGACTCCGCTCGTACCGCCTCCACCATCTCACTATCTATCCTGGTCGTGATTGAAATGCTCAACGCCATGAACGCACTATCCTCCTCGGAGTCTCTCCTCACACTCCCACTCTGGCGCAACATGATCCTGGTCTACGCCATTGCACTGAGCATGGCCCTCCACTTCGCTCTCCTGTACACGCCGATCTTGCAGGGCATCTTCGGTATTGTGCCGCTTGGATGGGATGAGTGGAAAATTGTTCTGGCATGGAGTGCGCCAATCATTCTCATTGACGAGGTTTTGAAGGGTATGGAGAGGGCTTTCTTCATGGAGACCACGGCGGGAAATCAAGAGCAGACCAGGATGAGCAAGAAGCTGGAGTAAAGAAAGCATTCTTGGTCTGGCAGCTGCCGGTATGATCAATGCCAATACAGTACCGTAGATGTAGATTACACTTCTAAACAATAAGATCACTGCAGAGCTTTGACACTCTGACTGTGCATGAGTGATGTATGCCTCGTTCGGCCTCACGGGCCCACAGTGTTCCGGTGATATGGAGGAGTCACATCCTCCTCTCCTGTTCCTTGCCAGGACAGGATCTCCTGTTCCGTCCCTCAAGCACAATCTCGTGTGGCTGCCGGCAAATACGTCTACTCTTACCTACTAGATACCGCGACCGAAGCCTTCGAAGTAGAAAAGGCTGAACTGGAGATAGGCTTGAGTTTGAGGATTTTGGATAAGAAGAGGGACAGTTCCTCGGGGCACAACCTCTTACACGAGGGACAAACAGCATTGCACCAAGGTCGGGCAAAACAGCTTTTTCTGTGGCCTTGTCATTCAAATTTGAGTTTGTCGATCAGCTGCACCTTGGCCTATGGCTGACTGGCTCATAGGTTTCTTAGAGATCGCGACGAGACATACGCATGCCCATGTTGCCCTGCGACTTCCAAGGGCAAAGCATTCCGACCCGATTGGCAATGGAGCCGAGTAGATCAGAGATATCGGTATCCCGATTCCTTTCACACGATCCCATAGAGTGAGGCTTTCGGTGTCGCTTCCCAATAGGAAAGTCAGCTCTACATTGCAGTCGGTATGAAGCCAAGCATGATTGCTCATTGCAGTCTATCCACTCAAACGCCCTTTGACTCCATCCGCCCACCAGCATGTCTGCATCTGTCCTTACCACCGATCGATGGGTATCATATCGCCCCTCCAGAAAGTCGTAAACCTTCACTCGACCAGCCTCATTACTCCGAAATGGCGTCCTCATTCTTCGCATCCGCTGCCATTGCCTTTTCTTTCTTTCCGAACCCGAGCATCTCTTTTCCTCTTCCCAGCGCCGACTTCATCGAACCCCTCCTCTCCGCCTCGCCCGCGGAGGGCTTCCTGACCTTTTTCTCTCCATTTCCATTCGCATTGGCCGTGCCATCAGCCGCACCGTTCTCGCCCTTCAATGTGGTCATGTTGCCTTGGCCTCCTCGTCCCCAATGGAATGTGCCCTTCATCTCCTTGCTGTGATGCGCCGGCGTGTCGACGTCCTGCGCCGCCCGCGCGGCTTCCTCGTCCTTCTTCTTCGTCATGTTGCCCGCGCCGCCGCGACCAGTCGTGAAGGTCTGGGACTTGATCGTGGGCGTGGCGAGGTCGGTTGCTGTCACGTTTTCGGCGGGTTTGCTGCTGATGTTGCCTGCGCCGCCACGGCCGTGAGAGCGGGTCGCAGCGAAGACTGGTCGTGTCTCCTTGACGATGACTGGCGGTGGGCCCGGGGCCCGTTTCGGTCATGATTGCGAGGATTGGGACGGACCGGAAATGTTGCGGTTGTGCTGGTGGGAAAGATGGCGCACAGAGAAGTTTGCAGGTGGGGATGCAGCCGGAGTTTTGACGAGAGGAATGGAGCTTGTAGAGACAGAGGAATGAATGGGTCAACTCATATGAGAGGTGGACTTATCCTCAAACAACCTGCCAGATCTCTCCATGCCAAGTGCTGAGCCGTAGCTGGTAGGTGTCTTGCCAAGTGATGGTTCTATCGGCGGTGCGGTAGCGCTGCACGTAATTCGTCCTCTCATCGCAAACTCAACGGAGAAGGTTTGAAGCCGCATTCCGACATTGAGACATCCTCAGAAGACGACTTTCACGTGCGAATAAACATTTCTCAAAGGGGCAGGTAGAATCAAGTGAAGTGAATGATAATCCTGGAAGTTGCACGCAGGAGAAAGAGATAATTAAAAGGGTAAGCGATTTCCCGTGTTGATTCGCCGGTGCAGGCATCACCCTAGTCAGAGGACGAACTTTGAGCTGAATCGACAACCAAGACAAGACATCCCACCTCACACGACCACGGCGAGATCAGCATTTCCGTCATCACCACGACTACGACACTGCACGACATGGTCACAACTCCCGTCATGTCTTCCTCCATGGAGGCTATCTCTCGCGGTCTCGTCTCTCGTCTATCATGGACGGCGAGCTCCATTCGCCCTGCGACCACCTCCTTCGCTCAGCAACATCGCAACTCTCAACAACAGCAACCCCCATCCCGCTCCACTGCAACCGCGGCCTTCGCTCGCAACGCATGGGCGTCACGTCGTGCATCGCCGCCCTCCATCCGACACGCCGCCGCACGTGCCTTCTCCACCACATCTCCCCTCGCCAAAGACCACCACTTCGACACCCTCAAATTCGTCCAATCCCTCGAAGCCTCCGGTTTCTCCAAAGCGCAATCCGAGTCCATCATGCGCGTGCTCGACTCCGTCATCGAGGAGTCCATCCAGAATTTGACCCGCACAATGGTCCTGCGCGAAGATCAGGAAAAGGCTACATATACGCAAAAAGTCGATTTCGCCAAACTGCGGTCGGAGTTGTTGACGGCGGACTCGTCCGAGTCGGCCCTCACGCGTGCCAGTCATGAGAGGTTGACGAACGATCTGGCCAAGTTGAACAATCGGCTGAGGGATGAGGTGCAGCGTACGCAGGCGAGTGTGAGGTTGGATCTCAACTTGGAGAAAGGAAGGATAAGGGAAGAGGCGAATAGTCAGGATTTGAAGATCAAGGAGACGGAGACGAGGATCGAGCAGGAGAGTGCGGCGTTGAGGGAGCGACTGGAGGCGGTCAAGTTCTCGACACTGCAGTGGTTGATGGGTGTCTGTACGGGCACGGCAGCCATTATTCTAGGTGTGTGGAGGTTGTTGATGTAGAGGTCGTAATGGATGGCGTATCAAGGTGTGGGTTGATGCAGACCAGTCGAGTTGCAATCCTACTGCCCTGGGAACCCCGTGATCGCATAGCCGGCAGGCATAGCGACCCTTGTTCTCTGGTGTGCTATCTTATCTCTGAGCCCGTCACGTTTGTGCTAGAGGTTCAGTTTACGATGCCGTTGCGGAGAGGCCGGCTTTCGGTAAGCGGCCGAGACCACTTTATGCAGAGTTGGGCTTGGTCCTTTCTGTAGGCAACCCGCCCTCAACTCGTGCCTCCAGGGCGGTATACACTCAATCATGAGGCCGACTCTAGCACACAATGCACATGAATAAAAGCCCATAAGTGGCAGCGATGCCCACACAATACCTCAATTCCAACACAATTCGGCGGGAATTCATTGACCCAAAGCAACGAAATGGCATTGGATCTGGGTGGAACACTCAGTGACGCTGGCTCGTCTTCAGTCACGGACGCGCCATGGACCAAGATGCTCGGGTAAGCACTTCCCACCGTCGTCGATGGCTTGCTTGATGCTTTTTGTCCTCCTCATCCGCCCAGACGATAAGTCCCTCTCCTTCCATATTTCAGGCGAAATAACCTCATCAATCAAGCAAATGAGCAGGGTCTACACAATCCAATCTGAGTAGTTACCCAACGTGGAAACCGCAATGATTGGCGATGATGCAGAGACCGTGAAATGGTTTGAAAGATCGACAACGCCAGGGTCTTGATGATGTTCGGACGAATAGAGACTGTCGATCTCGAGAGATATCCGGAGTTTGGTCCCGAGCTGCCGGCGATCGTTTGGGGCTGAATGATCGTGTTCTTTCTGGAGCATGTGCATAATAGATTGAGCGACCGCACGAGGCGGGTTGGATGATACAAGAACAAGGATTGTTTGGCAGAGTACCGCTCATATGAAGCCAGCTGCTGATTCTTCACCAGTGGCAAGCTGTAAGAGCTTGCGGTGAGAAAGGGTTTTGCACGGAACTTGCACGGCATGCAATTTCTCCTGCTGCGACGACATCAGCTCGCATAGACCATTGATCTTTGTTGTGAAGAGGCTGAAGATGTGAAGAGTGACGAGGAGGGATGTGCGTCGACATTTACCTGAAGCGGCAATAGCAGAATATCAAACGCAGGGCAAATGAAGCCAAAGCCGCCTGTTGATCGCTGCATCAAGAACAACGGCACCGTGGCATGCCGCATGGTGGACGATGAATGTCACGCCTGTCAGCTGGAGTCTGGACCTGCGCTTCCGAATGACTCGCCCACATGGCGTGAACGACTGAACGTCTCGGCACGACAGAGCGGCATAATCAAGACACGTTTGGGCCAGCAGAACGACGCAAACAGTGGGCTGTCCGGAACAAGCGCAATCGTCGCGCGCAGGACAAGCCACGTGTAGGGTAGTCTCTTCGCTTGCGCCCACGCTGTCGCGCGCCCCGAGATGTTTGACTTCTGGTGGCTTTTGCTGCGAGCTCGGCCAGACCTTCAAAGTCTCTGGTGAGGTGGATAGACTTAGCGCTCCAACCTGTGACCGACGCTCCGCCGGCCCATGCCGACCTTCGGCAGAAGAGCAGAGTTCTGCGGGGACGGGTAAGAGTAAGACCAAATGATGTTGTCCTCGTCCCCAATCGGTAGAGATGACGAAAAGGGGATATCGCAGACCAGGCGCTCGGGTCGTGTGAGGGTGCCCTGAGGAAAAGAAGCGAAACAGAACTGAGTAATTCCCTGTGATCATGCAAAGATTCGAGAAGATGGGAGTAATCTCAATCGTTGTCGTCCAACTGTAGCCTCTATGGATGATCCTGAAGCTTGGGGGCTGTAACTCGTGGCCGGAGGAACGCCTGGTTCCACGTGCACGGTGGGGCGGTGGAAAAGACAACATGGCAGAACCCAGACCAGGACAGCCGCGGCCAGTCGCTTTGCACAAGACGCCATGGCGGCCGTCCCGGACGTTGGAGCCCTGCGTGAGGGGCATGGCACGCGAGCTGATGCGATGCCCGAATGCGTTTTTCCTACGATATCGTTCGTAGCAGCGTGAGACTACTACTACGTCCGATGTCAATGACGACGTGTTGATGATGGAGCGATGCTGCACATCATGATGAAGGGTCCGCATTGTTGCTGATCATGCCCTGAATGCATGAGAAGGATCAAGCGGCAGGTCCTCTGATGAGATGCCTGCATGTGGCAGTGATGTTCGGAGCATGACGATGCCGAAGATCCCCTCAATTCACCTTTCGTGCTCTCCTGGCATCGCGAACCTCCGAGCGGGAGTTTGCTCACATTTCTCACAAGGGAGACCGCTGGGCATACTAGACTAGTCTATCGGATTGGTGTCGATACTCTCATCATGGTGAGACCTCACCGATCAGCGACATCCTAGACACTGTGTGAGACTTTTGCGCCATGAGGGAGGGCCTGGGCACTGTTCGAAAAGCAATGCCCTCTGAGACATGTCCATAGGGCACAATCATTCGTCGAGAAGGCCAGACGGGCCACCACCACCATCTCAGTAGTCTAGTGTGTTGCGTTATTATCGAGAACAACCTCTGCTGAATGTGGCATGGTGTCGCGTGTCGATCTGGGCTGGGGGCGGGTCGGTCCCACGAGATTCACATCCACCACTAGCTGCATATGCTATGGCGGTATGGCGTTTCTTGCGAGAGACTTCCCCGAGGCCGAGAGCAGTATTATGTGACAAGCGTGGCAAGGGCAGGTGTGTTGTACTCACGCCACGAGCTGTTCCGATTCGTTTGCAACACATATATTGGTCGGCCGCTCTTGGACTGTGGATATCTTGCTGAGAAGCACAGCATGCCTTCGACCACGGTCTATCGTCGATTTCAAACGTATTAAAAACATCCAACAACCGAAAGACCTTCCGGATAGCTTCCGATCCAGCTACTCGACCGATCTCTGAACATATCTGCGATCTTGGTTGGCAACATAATGTCCTCACGCCCTACCCGTTCTCGCTCGTCTACAATGGAGCGCGTTCCAGCGTTGCCTTCCCGCGGATACGTCCGAATGGTGAAACTCTTTGATGGCACAAAACGCACGACTCGAGCCTGGGACGGCTTGCGAAGGGTAAGCAACGACCAGCCCTGGGTATCAAACCAAAGTGACTAACACGATTAAAAGGATGCCGAGCTTTGGGTGGATTCCGGTGACTGTATGGTCCATCTTTACGCTCCAAGCACATCACGTCGTGGCGCCAGTTTCAAAATTCCTCTCGAGCTCCTCGAGACGACGAACAGCCCACATCTCTTGAGAGAATGCCTGCATAGACCTACCAAGCGGGCACCTTCAGTCCGCAGCGAAGACGATGGTTCCGACAGTGGCTACGGTGCATCAGTCTCGGACGATTCGTCGATTCGTTACCCCGAGCTATACCTCTCTGCACCTATGGAGCTCACTCGAGCAGAAGCGTTTTCCTACCACATCGGCACCCGCAACTACTTCGCCTACCTTCTCCGCAAGCCTATTGTTGGAGAGGACTTCGGCGTTTCACTAGCTCATCTGTGGAAGAGAATCGAGGTCTGGCAGCCACGTTCTAACGCTTCGGAGGTCTTCCAGGAGTACTGCAAGGAGCAGGGCTACCTCAACTTGGCCGGCAATCTGGAGTACGCATCGGCTGCTTTGTACTGGTCTGAGTTGGCTCGGTTGCGAAACGTTTGGATCGATGCTTTCGTTCACTGCGTTGGCATGGAAGGCCAGTTTGACTCTCGAGAAGGGTCAAGGCTCAGCAGCGCAACGCGAGACTTGATCGTCAAAGCTGCTCGTGAAATGCACCAGCACGTGGCGAATTCGACCCGATCGCTGTCCACGTTCCTGGAGAAAGAGCTAGGATTACAGAGTGTCGGCCTCACGACACCTCTCCGCGACCACCTTGACAGCTTCCGAAGCATGCTCCTCAACTACCACGTCAACGAGATCCGCTACTTTCCCCGCGAAGCATCTGAGCCATGGGACAAACGGCTCTGGACTCGCATGTATGATGACTTCCTGAGTCTATACAAATATCTTGCTGACACGAAGTCGTCTGCCAATTTGGCCGACATGAACGGGGGGTTATGCGTGACGCAGAACGTCCAGATTTTCGACAAGAGCCAGTCATACGACCCATTGCCGCATCCTCTCCCTCTGCTACCGGAAAGCAAGAAACGCACCGCGCGCATGACTTTAAGCCACATGCGAAAGTCTCGATCGTCTCTGGATCAGGAGTCACTGGAGTTGGCCTCCAACTCGAATGACTGTCGAGTAATGGCAAATTCGCTGGTTCAAGCTTACATCAAGTTCGAACGCCGTAGCCTGCCAGAGAAAGTCACAGCGGTGGAGGCTCGCAAAGTGCGATGGCTTCTCGTGTATGGTACGCTGCAAACCCTGATAAGCATAACAAAGGCGCCAAAGGAAGTGCGAGACACCGAGACACCGTCATATCCGCTTTGTGTCTCCCTTGAAGGATGTCCTGCTTGGACCAGGCAAGAAAAATCCGTGGTCGAAACGCAAGGGGCAGATTTTCGACGATGCGTCGCATTCAATCCCTTGGTAGAGACCCCTGACCAGATTCGACCGGATTGCGATGCCCAAGGTGCGAGCGACTACTTCTCTCATGGCTCCTCATCCCGGCGAGGCTCCCAGGCCGACCTCATGCGTCCAGTGTCTCGCTCCGCGTCTCTCCGGTCTGGAGTGACGACTTTGGACAGATCCAAGGCGGGAAGTTTGGTCCGTCGCAGCATCACCTTCCGGCCTATTAGCTTTGCGTCAGCAGCTACTTCTCACCAGCGCTCGAGTTCGTTCCAGGAGATCGTCATTGAGTGCTACGGCAATGGAGCTGAATCTACGACTCCCACATACCTCAACACCTCAACAAATCCCACCTCCGACTTCGCCGACAACAGCCCTTCAACAACACACTCTTCGTCCTCCTGGAGTGATCACGACGACAACCGCTCCTCCATCGCATCATCTTGCTTCTCTGATTCGGTGTATCCCGAATCGCCGGGCACCGAAATCTCCTTCCACGAAGACGACATTGCGATCCGCAAACCTTCTCCATCATCTGGAATGGATGCATTCGACTTTGGCTTCCGAGACCATTCACCCGTCCGCAACTCGATGAGGCCACACATGCCTACGAGAACGAGCACGCTCGACAGGCAGGTCAAAGGCCAGGGTATGCGAGATATTGAAGGATACATCCTCGCAGCGCAGGTTCCTCCACCATCAGATCACGACGAGTACATCCGCACGGCCGATATCCCCTTGCCACTTACGCTTGGCCGGGTAAGACGAGCAGAGTCACCGGCCTCGATCAAGAGCTTCGTGAGTGCCTCGAGCTCGGTATATCCGGAAGATGCCACCCAGGCGGCGGAAATCGAGGAGACGGACGTCAGGGGCAGGAGGAGGAATAGAGGGATGGATCGAATGAGGTGGGTCAGCGGGACCGCGTAGATGGAAGCAAGACGAGAGATGAGGGCAATTTTCCTTTGTTGATGATATGACCATGATGTTTGGGAAGTGAGTATTTGCTGTCGTTGTTAAGAAGGTTTCGAGATACCCATGCTGCAGAGAAGTGTAACACTACTGTATGAAGATTGAAACAAGTCTGCCTGATCACTCTGCTCAAACTTCGTCAAATCGGCCCATCGTGCTGTTGAAAGCCATTCGCCGTCTCCAGTCGCGCCCCTCGTGCTGGAACTCGACCTCACCGTCCACCCAGATCCTCACCTGCCCATGACAAAATGCATCCCGGAGCGGCCGGAGTCGTCAGGCCATCGCGTGTTCCTTCCACACGCGCATCGCTTGCGTTCTCCAAACCTCACAGAATCTCCCGACTCGGAGCGCCCGAATGTGGCTTCCGCGTAGCTCATCAGGCGGTCGCAAGATCTAGGTCAGCCCATCGTCGAACGTTGACGCTACTGCACGATGGGAACACGGCGTGGCCTGACCCTGCGGCTGATGGACGCGGTGTTTATCTAAAGACTAAGCTTCCGTCTAGCCCCGTGGCCCTTTCGTGGGAACTTGCCTTGCGCAATGATGGATATGCTTCCCGATGATGTTGGCGACGAGTTTGCATTTGAATTTGGACCCAAGGCCGTGGTAGAGTGTGAATTGTCAAGAACCACGAGTTTGAATCGCAGTGAGGTCGCTGAAGTGATGTGCATGTCGGGTATCGAGAGGACGTTTTACAGAGAAAAGCCGGAGAATTGGGAGGGCATGCTTATTTTCTGTGGACGCGAACAGTTCAAGCAAGCGGTTGGAAACACTCTACGCAGCATGCTTGACAATTGACCGCATCCCTCTGCCAAATCGTCCCGCTACCGTGTGTGGAAGATTTGTGCTAGCCACGTGGTGAAAGACTCGTCTCGGCGGTGGTGCCACGCTGCATGGGAGTTCACGCCAGTCCGTAAGAAGGTGGTGCACGAGAATTCGCCAGATTTGCAGTTTCGATCGAAAAGTTATTGGCTGCTTCCAGTGTTTTCATAATGCGTCTTCTCGTTTTCTGTTTTGTAAAGCCGAGTGCTCACAAGGCTTGACGAAGAGACCCTCTGTCTCTTTCTTCCTTGATCGACCATATTTGCCTCGTTCAACATTCACTGATCGCTATGGGTATATCGCGTGTCTGCATCTACGCTTCCCAGCGTGCCACAGTCAGTCAAAGCATATGCCTAGACCCAGGTGCCACCCTCCGACGTTCTCATCACACACCCGATTTCTCGCGGCCTGTCATTCTTGGCGATCGGAGCACAACTGGGATGACCGGGGGGGATCTCGTTCCATCCATGGTGGTTTGCCAGTCGTGGGATCCCGGCTGTCCTTGGCCTCTGCGGGTGAGGCAGCCTATAGTGGGATAAGAGCCACATGTTGAGTCCAGCTTCGGAGTGGCGAAGGACTGCCAGCCCGCGCGAATCATACGCTTGACTGTCTTTCGAACATGTCTGATCGGAGACTGCGGCCTGCTCGCCGGCTCATCAGGCTAGAGCGCTCGACTTGTCGTGGAGGCCTAGCGTTCCACCTGGCAGCCGGACATGGCCACGGCCTTAACGCTCTGAGAGCAACTGTTTCTTGGCCATAGCACTCTACGGGCCACTTGCAGCCACGGGTCTTGCCACAGACGGAAAGCGTTTCGCGCTCAACAGCACACCCTTGACTCCTCTGATCTCCTTCTTCAATTCCTCGACTCCATCGTTTTTGGGTGCTCCGTTCGCCGGCTTCATACTCATACCATCCTCTGCAGCCTGCCACATGGGCATGCTTGCAGTGTTGTAGATCAAGCCATCCAGGTAATGCCTCAGCTTGTTCACACTATCCAACCGATCTTTGGCCGAGTCTCCAGCTCTATCGGATCCCTCCGCCATTTCTGCGAAATGTGACTGCATGATGGATAGTGCAGTAATTTCGTGATCTACAGCCGTCTTCTTGACCTCAGGTACGGAAGTGCGGCTTGACGGCAGTGGGGACTCGGTTTGTGTGCCCATGTCGCGGTGGTAGAGCTCAGTCGGGTCACTGGTATCGCTTTCTGTGTCATCGATCTCTCCATCTGCATTACTCTCTTTCTTCGCTTCGGGAAGCTTGCTCACAATCTTGGAGAGTCGCTCGTTGAATTCGTCAACTTTGGTCTGGCTATGGTTGAGGAAGTCGTGCCGTGATTCGGAAAGATTATCGATCATGGGAGTAATGAGCCATTTGCTTGCACCGTAGAGGACAGCTGACAGTCCACCAGCGAGGTAGATGGCATTGATGACTCGTGATGGAGTGATGAGTGGAGGAGGCTTGTGTGCTTCAACGAGGAATTCGGGATACGTGATGATCGGTGGAGGTGCTGGTCGTTGTTGTATCGCAGGCGGAGGCTGTGCTCGCTGTTGTTGCTGCTGCTGCTGTCGATTGAAGCTCGCGACATCGTTGGCCTCGAAGACCGCTGGCTTGGAATCGACTGCTTGCGGAGATGTTGCATCAGACGCCACCGGCTCCGGTTTGACCTCTCCGTTGATGGGCTCAGCGGGACTCTTGTCCTCGGTCGGTGTGGGTGCGATAGTCTGGATGTTGTCCGTTGATTTGGCCGCTGGTTCGGCCTGCGCGTATACCGGGTCGTCCTGCGATGGAGGCTTTGGCTGGGCAGCTCGTTGCCAGACCGGTATGGAGGGTTTGGGACGGATGTCGGACATTGCGATCGAGGTAGGACGGGTGATGGTTGAGAAGTCCAACGAGACAGAGTTGTGCAGTCCAAGTTGTGTTGTCTACAAGCAACGAAGCTGATCATGGCCTCGGCTCGGCGTCGGAGTGAATCTAAGCCGACGTTCCGTCGTGGAAGAACCTCCCAAATCTATCATTCACGGCCTCAGGCCTTGGACCACAGGAGACGTCCATCGGAAGCTCCACTCTCTGTCGAACCTCCTTTGACATTCACTGCAGAGCCACTCTCCTCCTATTTCCCCCAATTGCCATACCTACGCAGCCGCAATTCGCCTCGACAGACTCCGCGACGATGGATGAACGCAGCAAACGACTCAAATCCTCCTCGGGCAGGCCAATCAGCACGTCCGATTCTGGTGCGTCCAACTTGCCAGCATATCAGCCGCCTCAGCAGATCACTGGCGGCGCGCGTGGCGGCATCGGGTAAGTCACGTCAGTCGTGTCATCCGGCGAGTTTCATTGAGCGCGACGAGGAGCTGTTCCCCGAACGAAGCTTTGCCGGACAATCCCACAACGAGGAAGGTATTGTCGGACATGGGAAAGGGAGGCAAGGTAGCGCAAAGAATCCAGCATTCCGACCGAAAGGAACCTACCTCGTCAGCTACCGATTCCTCCGCGACACGACTCCGTCCGACGAATACAGATTCAACACCACAGAAATGCCTCCAGCTCGCCGTTCTACGCGCACCGTCTCGGCCACTGCAACACGGCATACATCACAACCATATCCAAACACTAACTCGCGAACCAGCCCAGTTTCTTCCCGACCCTCAGCGTCCATAGCAAGACCTGCCAATGGTGCGACATCCCTCCGCCTGACCGTCAAAGCACCACCGAGCAAGCTTCGCCAAGCTACGTCTGGGTCACAGGTCGGGAGCATTCCTCCAAACCCGTACGCAGATCAGAGTGAGAGTGACGACACGCCCGCGCCTCCGGCACGTACAGCTCGAGCCACGAGAAATCCACGGACGGTGATCGATCCCGAATCCGACGAGGATGAAGACGAAGACGAAGATGCGGAAGGAGAGGAGCTGGATGACGAGGATGTGGATGAACAGTTGAACCGGCAGTTGCTCGAGAATGAGGATAGCGAGGAGGATGCGGAGGGCGAGGAGGACGACGATATGGATGACCATCCACCACCTCCGGTGATCAAGCAGCAGCGAGGAACTGCGAGCATTCGGTCGAACATCACCGTTGCTCCGCCTCCCTCCAAGCCATTGAAGTCCGTCGAAGCCAAGGAAATGGACGACGATGACGATGACGAAGAACTGTCCGAGCTTGACTCGAACGACGATCTGGGCAATGATCAAGACGAAGACAACAACGATGAGGAGGAGGATTCGGGAAGTGACGAGGATGATGAGAACTCTCGCAGTGCCACTCCTGATCTTACGAAACTCACCAAACGACAACGAGCTGCGTTTGAGGAGGATCCTTCTTTGATGGCGTTGTCAAACGAGGCCTTGAAGAAGAAACATCTCACGGATGAGGAGCACGTTCAGAGACGAGCCGAGATGGCACGTCGCAGGAAGAACCTCAGTGAGAAGCGGAACGAAGAGGAAAAGGTAAATACTGCTGCGTGTCCTCCGCCGAAAGAGCTCAAAGCTAACACGCAGATCAGATGGAAACGATTAACAAGCTTCTACAAAAGCAAGCGCCTAAACGGCGCACCCGGGCTGAGATTGCAGCCGCGAATGCCGCCGAGCACTCGGGTGAAGAAGACGAGGAGGGTCGCCCGAAGCCCAACTCGCTCTACGTCCGGTGGGTGAACAACAAGGACGGCAGTCGGGTGGGAGTGCCTGAGGAATGGCTACATGCGCCGGTTGGCGACGTCTTCCGCCAGCCGGGTGTTGGGAGACTGGTCGAAGAGGTTGTATAAGATTGTGTCTGGTGGTGGCCCTGAAACTCGGACCGCGCATCGCCAATCCGGCCAGCATTGGTTTTGGAAAAGCAGCAGGGAACGCGCGATGATTGGATTCTCCACGTTGATTAATTTCCCCGCTCTATCAATCAATTCCGACAACAGCATATATGGAAGCCGGGACACATCGGAGAAAGGTCCGGAGAACTGGTCTCGGTTGCAGGCCCGATGCAGCATGCAGTCGGACAATTGACCATGCGAACCAGGGAGTTGTCCGACGATGTCGTCGTCATCCATCCTGCAGGGTTATCACGATCTTTGCTCAGCGGACAAGCGCGAACAGCCGTCGAGCACATCATGAGTTTGGACAAGTCTCGCATGCCGGCAGATGAATGCTGGCACTAGCAGGTCAGTGGCAAGATTGCGCAACTATTTCTAGGATTTTACGCCGTTGACGAGCGTCGTTCAGGTCTCATTCACACAACACCAAAATCTGACAGATCTCATATCTGCATCTGCAAGGGACCGTGATTGCGATTCCTGCAACAGGGTTGACGGGGGATCGAGATTCAGCCGCAGCTGCACACGCGGCGTCGATGTGTCGCTTCCATGGGACTGCATCTGCACGTCTTTCCAAGTACTCTACCACTTTGACCGTTGACTCTGTATCTCGCAATCTCCACGATGCTGCCGAATGACATGAGGAGACCGTAGACCACCGGCATATCAAACATCGACTTCCGATGGCGTACCAAGACCAAATGGAACTGCAAGCCCAATCAAAAGCAATCAAATCGGCAAAGCCAAGTGAAACGCTCGACCTCTTTGCCGCAATGTACATTTCGGGTCCCCGCACAGAGTTGTCCTTGGATGCATATTCGAAGTGTATGACATGTGAGGTGTTGGATCGAGCACCCACCGCGCGTCCCGAGAGATGTTGGTATAACATCGTTGAAGTCGCACGGCTTCTTGTTGCCATCACCATCACTCGACCTCCATCTCAACAACTCAGTCTTTACTAGTTATCATGGGTCTATCACGCTTTCTTCCTCTTTGTGCATTCATTGCTCTGACAATCGCTCAGCCCGTTGGCGGCAATGCTTCGTCTACTGCGATCCCCATCGCGGTCGGCGGCAAGGACCCAGAAATCGCCCAGGCCGTAATCGATCTCATGCTCCCCGAATACGATGGCACGTCTTCTGAATAATGGGCTTTTGATCAATGTCCATGAAAGATAACGTTTCGACAGTCGTCCACGTGGTGCACAGCGCTCCGGTAGCCATCTCCGAGCTCATCCCCCTCCTCGCGGGCGAGAACACCATTCCAGCGTCCATGCTCGGATCCAACAGCAAGACCGCTACGCCTCAAGTTCCCAAAGCCATCTTCATCGGTGGTGGCTTCTCCCAGAGCGAGATCTACTCCATGTACAACGGCACTTCGCTGCAGATGGTACCTTGGATCTACCCGATCGCAAGGGAGAGGGTCGAAGGCACGATCCCGCCCACGCCGGAGATGATTGCCGCTCGAGTGAAGCAGGTGTTTGCGGAGAACGGGTGAGTAGTGCTGTCCGTCTGTTCTGGTGTTACAAGTTTTGTTGGCTAATGCCCGTCGTCCAGATTCGTCGCAGGGAACGAAGACAACGTCCAGCCGGGTGTGTGGGCGTTCTAAGAATGTCAATCAGACCGACTGTGGGAAACGAGGGACTTGATGGCAACAACGCCCGACGTTCTCGTATGGCCACGCCATCGATGCTCAGACCTTCGCACATCTCATCTCGGCGATGTGCGCCCTGTAGATGTAGTTTGAGGTACAAATAGAATGGGCATTTTGTAAAGACGGTTTCTCGTCCTTTCCATCAGCTACCCGTGTCCATCAACATGACACCTGCTCGGTCTTCATGTCGCATCTCGGCCTGACCAACTTCGCGGTCGAAGCAAAGGCGTCGGATTGACGATGCTGTGTTGCAATCTCGAGACGTGCTTGCATTGCAGGGCAGCGCAGTGCGTTACCTTTGGTATTCGTCCCATCATTTCAACAGGTCTGAGTGTCTTACCTATACAGCTACGACGGCGAATAGCCGACTTGTACGGCTACCAGAAATTCGAACGACCTTGTCGGTTACACTAAGATGATCTCGCCTGGACTCTCTCGATTCCCGACCCACTCGACCGCTACGACTGCCTGCAGATGTGGGTCGGGGACGCAAGGGATGGCGGTGAGGTTGGACTGCACTCAACTCAGTAGAAGACAGTAGACAGTAGACAGTAGTACTCCCGACTGTCTTCGAACGCCGCCAATGCTTTCTACCCATGCAATCAAGAGAAGCAGTCAGTATTGGGATAACTCGCCCGGTGAAAGTACCGGCCGAATCCTCAACAATACGCTTCCTACAACATCCATCATCACACGTCCGACGCACTGAATCCGAGCTCGCGACCTCGTCAGCTGAGGGTCAGGCTCTTCTCGTCTTCCAGAACTTCCACGCCCAACGAAAGGCAGCACGGCAGAATATCAAAAATGCCCAGCAGTTGCAGCGTGAACTCGAGCGGATTCACGCAGAGCGCGACCGTGAACGACAGCGCCTCCACGGACAAGGCCCGAACACGAGAAAAGCGGTTGTAGCTACCCAGGGAGGGTCGTGGAAAGAGAAGCTCGTGAATGCAGGGCTACAGTTGGCAGTGAACTTGCCCTTTTGGTGGTGACATGCCTTCACAGATGACAAAGCTGGATTCGATTGCTTCAGCACTCATACGACGCTTCAAGTCGCTCGGCTACACTCTCTGTCTTGTTCGGGCCCCGCCGTAAACGCTTCAAAGGGTGCAAGGCAGTCCGGTAGCAAATTCGTCCAATGCTTCTCTCACTCGCATCACCTGCCATACTCCAAGCTCGGAATGATGACCGGTCCATACTTCATCGGCTGCCCAAATGCGCCCTCGTTTTGCACCATAAAGTCGGCCGCCAGGCTCAGCCGCCCAGCTCCTCCACCATTGGCCTCGCCTTGCTTACCGCCCGCATGCCCGGGCGTCGAGAATGCACCCGAAATCAGCTCCGGATCGTACGCCACACATGCGAGATAGTTCCTTCGACCCATCAGTCTTCTGTGCTCCCGTTGCCGACCATCGACGTCCGCGGCGAAGATCTCCATCATGTCCTCTTTCGTGTCGGATTGGGCGTTGGGGTTCGAGCGGTGGCCATTCTGCGGGAGGTATATAGGTTTGTTGGAGTGGAGGAGCTTGATAACGTAGGACGGTGAGGGTGCATTGACAATGGCGGATGTGATGAGTTGGTACATCGTCTTGTGGTCGGACGGGTGGGCAGGATCGTGTACGAGACCGGCTCCGCAGACGTTGACGCTGCCGGAGAGAAAGGTCATCCGGAGGGATTTGTTGTGTGAAATGCCTTGGAGTGTGCGAATGATGTATGTTCGCTCGAGATCCTACAAATTTTGTCAGTCATGAACGCGGCGAACAGATTCAGAATCGAAATACTCACTTTCGACTCATGCGTCCACAAATCGCGCAACTCATCAAGCATGTCAATATCTCCAAACGGACTGAGCACTCCCTGCATGAGACCAGATTTACCGACGGCTTTCTTAACCCCGTCGAATCCGGAATGGACAACACCCTTCGCACCGACAATGCCAGCCACACCACCGGCGACTTTACCGAGCATATTGAAACCTCCGGTGACCGCTTTCTTACCCGTGGCCACCGTGCTTGCAACCTGTTCGACACCTTCAAGTCGAGGGTAGACGATCGGCACCGGTAGCAGCCAAATGCAGTGCTGCACACTGGGTGGAAGAGTAGCTACCTTGGGAAACAGGCCTTGATAAGTAGGTCCAGCCATGACTTGCTTCTCGCCACGCTCGCTGCGAGTGTCTGGGCCGACTACGACCACACTCGGTCCGAGATACTTGACAAAATGCCATCCTTTGCCTGTAATTGTGAAGAGATCGATATCGTTGGAGACATTTCGCAAGATCTCGTGCGTGGTATGATGCTGAAACAGTAAGTACATCTCGATTCCGATCCGGCCTAGATTCTTGAAGATGTGGCTCTCCTGCATGTAATTCGGATAGGATCCGTACCCATCGAAGATATCGTGGTCGTCCAAGCAGCAGACGTGCGGAATCTGGGCAAAGGCTTCTCTCACTGCCGGCTGGTCGAAGTGGGAGGTGTAGTAGTGAAAGTAAGCATGAGTGACATCCTCTTCCATCTTCGCTGTCCATTGAGCGGTTTTCCTATTTTCCTTGCCGTGAATCTGCGTCCACTGCTTCAGAGCTGGAATGTCCTTCCACAAGCGGTCCGCATAGATCTGTCCACCAAGTCCAATCTGAGCATGAAATCCGCCGCACTCCTGATGCTTTAGCAAGACGTCTTTCCACATCAAAGTTGGTCCTCCAAGCCTAGATCGTTCATTGGCAGATACGTTGATCGCAAAGTCATTTCCCGAGTGAGCGATGAATCGCCAACTGTTCTCCTGTCGGCCTGCGATCAGGAACTCATATCGCGTGCAGCCGAGATGGGAGGTGATGGCGTAGGTCCACTTTGCTGGTGCATGGTCATCCATTCGGAGGTCTACGTCGTATCGATAGAAGATCCAGCGTTGGTGAGAGTGTATTGGATGTGCCTTGAGCTGTCGAGGGTTCGGACTCAGATCCTGCGATTGATGAATGTGGATTGTTGGTGGCTGAGTGCTGGCGTCTGTGATCAACAAGATGCTTCCGAGCCACAGGCCCCGTTCGAGATCCATATTTGTGTATCGCAGGTATGGGCCAAAGTAAACAGCGTTCGAGGGTGAGATCTTGTACATGTCAATGCCGGCGCTTGGTGGTGGGCCTGTAAAGCCAGATGCTGTCGGACTCGCAATAGAATTCATCGAGAACATGCTATTCCGATGATCGTAGTTGGCCATCTGCTGGACAGGAAACCCAGGCGAAGCAAGAGGCTGCTTGAAGACTGATCCTACCGGACTAGCTACTCCGACAGTTGGACTCTGCGGCTCGAGATTCAATGGCGTGGGTCCTTTCGGGAACTCCCACTGTGTGGATTGAGTCGGCAGATGAATGTAGTAGTATTGTCCCGAGTTGTTGTCAAGATGGGCTATCCAGCCTTCCGGAAGTGGCGGCGGGCTGACCGGGCCTGCCGGGCCTGGTTGCGACGAGGAGGACTGGTTCGCAGCGGCAATGTTGACCGGCGCCAAGCCATTCGGGGGAGCACCATTTGCGAGAGCGGTTGTCTGAGGGGAGCTGGCTGAAGCAGGAGGATCGTTGGCAAAGGCCGGATGACCTCGCAGGGTGGGATCGATCGGCCGACGCGCTTCTGCTGCAGCTCCAGCGGCGGACCTTGCGGGACTTGCGTTATTGCCATATCGACCTTTCTCGTTAGGGTACGGCGAGTTGACGGACCCAGCAGTTGGTGGAGAGTATGCTGGAGGAGGCTCTTCGTGCATGTTCAGCCTGTTCATGTCACTTTCGAGGTTGTTCGTATTCGGCTGTGGTGGTCGTGGATACGTTGTTTGGCTGGCTCTTGGTGCAGGATTGACTTCTTCAGTCCCTTGGAATGCAATGGGTGGGCCATGCGGAGCAGAGCCGGGCGATTCTGTCGGACTCCATCTTCCACCCGTGCCAGGCGGCTGCACTTGGGGTTGAGAGGGTGTGCTCTGCGCATTCAGCTTCCCTTGTCTGGGCTGTGGTGCTGCATAGTGTGCTCTCCTGGCGGCTGCTGCTGCACTCTGAGCCTGCATTTCCGTCAACGTGCCAGTACCAGGGATCCCAGAGGCGGCATATCGAGCCTCGATACCGCTCAGACCGGAAGAAGGTGCATCGATCGGGGTTTCTGGCGGAGGCGGAGAGCCTCGAGAAGCTCTGGTCGTAGATGTGGAGGCGGTACTGCTCAATCGGTTGATGCCCGCCGGATCCGGAACGTGCATAAGCCCTTGTGCTGGAGTTCCGCTGCTAGTGCTCGCCGGTGGTGCGGCACCAAGTGGGGGTGGGTAGAATTGCTGCTGGTAGTCCTCCGTCTGGTTGCTGGGCTTGCGCTGAGGCTTGACCTGGAACAAGCCTTCATCATCGTCGCTCTTGTGAGGAGGCTCAGGCCCGCCCGGTGAGTCGGGAGGAATAATGCTCTTTTGAGGTGCTCCTCTCCGGTCGGCCAGTCTTGATCCAGATCCAAGCGTTGGAGAGTTTGCGTATCCACCCGCCGTAGGTCTGTTGGGATCGTTCGCGTCGAATCTAGCCCTTCCTCCACTGGCGCCACTGCCACTCGACGATACACTGCTCTTTCGTAATCTCACTGGGCCTGTTCCTCGTCCCTCTTCCGCCGACCCAGGCATACTCACTGGCTTGCTGATGTCTTGCGACGAGCCCGGCGTGCCCTGTCTCCGATGTCGGTCGTCCGGATACGGCAGAGGGAGAGGTCCGCTCGGTGGTGGTGATTGCGGTGCGCCGAAAGCGACGCTACTCGGAGGGACACGATATTGCGCCCATTGCTGTTGTTGATCGTCGGCCTGCGACTGCTTATTGATGCGCAGTGGCTGAGGTGTTTCGCCTGTGGTCGCAGCGGGCGAATCCGCCCTCAGGAACAGCTCCTCCGGTCTGCTGGACATGGTGACGTGAAGTGCTGTGCCGCCGCCGCCGAATCGGGAATATCGCGCGTAGTTAATCGGAAAGGAAGGCCGTCTCGAGGTCGCGGCCGTGGGAGTGGAGTTGCGGCTGGGCGATATGCAGCCACGTCGATCTGCAGCGCGCGTGAAAGAGCAGGGAAGGTCGAAGCTCGTCGCACTCGACGTCAGTGGTTGGGAGAGGAGATGAGAGAAGCACAGATTGGAGAGTGAAGAGGAAGGAAAAGGGACGGATGACTTGCGAATGAGGGATCATTCGGCGTGTACTACCTACCCGGTGAGTGTGACAACATTGATAGACGCTACACGCCAGTATTCGCGCGCGCGGGCAGCGAGAGCAGTGTGAGATGGAAGAGTGATCTGGAGGTGAAGAGTGACGTGAGAGATGGATGTCATTGGTCGGAGCTGGGCAGGTCGGCGCTTCGAGACCTGGGCGGGCGTGGGGTGTGCAATCCAATCCAATCCAATCCAAATCCAATTTCTTCACTTTTGCTTTTGCTTCTGCTTCTGCTTTGACCGCTTCCTGTCCTCATTATTATGCATCGTCTCCTCTCTCGAGACTTGTTCCATACAGCGATCATGGTGGTATATGTATGGTGGGTGCACACAAAGTTCCTACCGCTGGAAAGCACAATCGGAGAGAAGATGTGAGGTCCAGTCGGATGAAAAGACATTTTTGTAAGACCGAGGATAGAACTACAGTCGCAGTGTCAGACCATTCTTATTATATATACTCACTCCATATGTTGTTTTCCTTGATGAACATCAATCACCCTTATTATATATATACCTCTACCCGATCTGTGGATGGATGCCCCGAATAATGAGAATATTCTAGTACCGACTCCATCGGCTCCTCCACATCACGCCTCCACACTCCTCTCCCTCCACAATGCGGGAATCGGTCCGTTAATAAGACGGTTAAGTTATGCGGCATTGGGGAGGGGTGTACTATTATTATATTAATAAGACTGCGAAGCCCTTGCAACCCTCGGCGCTCTCGCAGAACTTGAAGATGTTGTTCGGAAGCCTTCTGTTGCCCGTCGTGGCCGTCTTGATCGACCGGACCATCGCTCAGTCAACGACTCCTCTGAATCGGACTGATCCAACCGTCTACTATTACGCTCCAGGCGTACCCGTCAATGTGCCCGTTGAAGGTGACTACTCCGATTACCTGCGTCCGAAGGTGCACTTCAGTCCTCCGCGATACTTTATGAATGGTCGGTAGATTCTCGCCAAGGCACCGAGCACCGCTGATGCTATGCAGACCCCAATGGCATGCACCGAGATGCTTCGGGAGTGTACCATCTATACTACCAATATAACCCTGTCGCGCCGGTAGCAGGCGACCAGCATTGGGGACATGCCACGAGCCGAGATCTGTATACCTGGGAGAATCAGAAGATCGCCATCTACCCACCCAACAACTTCACGGTATGCATTGCTCCGGAAGGCTTGTCGGAGCAACGATTGACCTCTTCCTAGTACGTCTTCAGTGGCTCCGCGGTGCTCGACCCGAACAATACGTCTGGCTTCTTCCCGGACCAGGACAACGGTGTGGTCGCAGTCTACACTCTCCATGAGGATGGCGGTGTCCAGTACCAAGCGATTGCCTACAGTCGTGACGATGGCTACACCTTCCAGCCGTACGAGGGCAACCCAGTGCTCGACATTGGCTCCAATCAGTTCCGTGATCCGTATGTTATTTGGCACGAGCCGTCGTCGAAATGGGTCATGGTCATTGCGTATGCGGCAGAGTATGCCATCGGTGTCTTCGTGAGTCCGCCAAACCCGCGATACACGAATGACCAAATACTGATCTTGATAGACCTCCCCAGATCTGAAGGAATGGTCGCACGCCAGCAACTTCACGAAGCATGGCTATGTATGTTCCAGGCTCTGCTCGAAGTCAAGAAATGAAACTGATCGATTCTCAGCTCGGCTCCCAATACGAGTGCCCCAATCTTTTGCAAATGCCCATGGAGGGTCAAGACGAGCCTGTATGGACCCTCATCATCTCGATCAACCCAGGTGGGCCGCGAGGAGGAAGTGTATCTCAGTACTTCGTCGGCGACTTCAACGGCACCCACTTCGAGCCGTACGATAGTGCCACCCGCTTTACAGGTCTGTCGATCCCTCGCCTGCGTCTCGCTTCAAGACTGACACTTTCCAGACTTCGCCAAAGACAACTACGCCTCTCAGTGGTTCCATGGCATACCTGCAAATGAGCCACAAATTGCCCTCGGATGGGCGTCCAATTGGCAATACACCAATCTCGTACCCACCGGTCTCGAGGAGCACGGTCAGTTCCGCAGCGCTATGAGCGTTCCACGCGCGCACCACATCGCCAACGTCTCCGCTCGCGGTTATGACCTCATCTCAGCGATCCACGACATCTCTCCCATCATTGAGTCGGAACTGGCGTACAACAGCAGTCTCGCCAACGGTAGCGTCCTCGTCGATTTCTCCACGGTTGACTCTGGCGCTTTCTACTTCGAGGCGAACATCACTGGTCTAAACTCGACCGCACTCCGGGGTACTGCCAACTTCACCATCAGTTCTTCCATCTCCGGCGAGTATATCCAAGGAGGCATCAATGCAGCCAATTCTCCAGGAATCTGGATAGACCGTGGCCACATTCGCGGATTCGATAACCCGTACTTCACGGACAAGTTCCAGGAAGAGGGTTCCTTCGGACCGACCCTGAATGGGAAATGGAGTATGAGTTTGGTGTACGACAACTCCGTCCTGGAGCTGTTCTTGAACGGTGCGCAGGCTGCAGGTACCGTGACGTTCTTCCCGACCAGACCGCTGGATACATTAACGGTACATGTTGATGGTCTTCCGGAGACGGCGTCATCCAGTGTGGCGGTCTGGGGACTGAAGAATACTTGGGCGGACCAGGCCAATGCGAACGGAACTGTGGTTGGCAATGTCACTCAGATTGAGCAGGCCAGGAGATGATATGTGGATCCAGAAGATGCTGCATGTAGCCTCCCAACCCGGAGCTGTACCATGTCCATGCCATTTCCTCGTTCGTGCGCTTCTCGGCAGACGTCCATCGATCGGTAGCTCCGACGTCTACCCCAGTGGCCCACCACGACTGCAAAGATGAGGGATTTTTCCTCGCGCGAAACGAAGATGAACACGACATGTGAAAGCGGGTTTCGAATGAATTGTAGTGCGGACCCACCAAGAGCGCGCGGACGAGTAGCAGATGGCCGAAGAACGCCGACCAAGCACAAAAAACCCCTGCTCACGTTACACCATCACGAATGGCCTCCACAATTCCAACAATGAGGACGGAGAAGGGTATGCGTCCCATGATTGGTATGTCCGCCGTCTTTCGTGTTCCTGACATTTTCCTTCCTTTTCCGACTTTTCATGTTGATCGACTCTCCCTCTCCTCATCTCATTGTGCCTTCGACGGTCCATCTCGGCATCCACCACCTCGGCCCCTGCTCCACTTTCGATATGCACGTCAATCCTCCACAAGCTGCGCCGAGCGATGGCCACATCCACAGCATCTTTGAGGCGTCCACCGGCACATTTCAATGGATAGTGGCTGACCCCTCCACCCGCGACGCCGTCATCATCGACCCAATCCTCGACGGCAAAGCCATCTCCAACCCTCGAGCAATCTCAACCACCGCCGCCGATCGCCTGCTCGAAATCGTCATCGAACATCGCTACCGTGTGCTACGGATCCTCGAAACCCATTCCCATCGTCGATGCGCCACAGCAGCATGGTATCTCCGGACTCAATTACGGGACATGACCGGCCACATGCCCAGAATCTGTACCGGGAAGAGCATCGTGGGCGTGGAGCGCATGTTCGTCCGGCAATATCGTACCGCGAATCCCTTCCAGGCCTCTCTCCTCGGCAATGGATTCAAAGACGGCGATAGCTTTCAAGTCGGCCAGCTGCAATGTCAAGTGGTCCACCTCTCTGGCCCGAACCCAGATCGATTCGGCTTCGTGATCGGACGGAGCGTCTTCACTGGATCGTCCGATGAGGAGAGCGAGACGGACGGTCGCGCGGTCAAGCGCATGAGCGCATTCGCGGATGGATACGCGTTTCACCCTCAAAATTCGAGCCTTGGCTCAGCGATACTGGCGGATCTCGGTTCGAGGCCGACGACAGCCAGAACGACGCGGACAATTTCGGCATGGCAGCATCAGGATTTGGCGCCTCCACGACAGGCATCGCTGGTTGGAGGCAAGATGGTGTACAACCACAGTCGGCCGACGAGTCAGATTCATGAGATAGGGGTATGAGGTCGAGACTGGGGTTGGATGGGCCCGGCTAGCATGGAGTGACCAGTCACGGATGGGAGGGATCACCAGGTTTGGCCTTTGGATGCGTCCATGGGACAGATGACACAGATGATAGAACGGCGCTGCTTCTGTATTGGCCTCAGAGACACTGGAGCGATCCTCCGATTCCGGCCGTATACTTTCCAGGTCATGCCGAGTGACTGCGCTGCACGCCGACCGAACACGCACGGGCATCGTAGCCGCACGACGACTGAGCATGTCAAGATACCGTACCTGCACGCCCACCGAGCATGCGAAGAAGCTGTAGCTGCACAGCGATTGAGCATGTCCGATTATCGTACATGCCACCGTCCATGCCACCGTCCATGCCATCGTGCATGTCCCGTATTCGCCACCGTACATGTCGCCGTGCATGCTGTCGCACATGTCTCGTACCTGCACCGCATCTGGACGCGGCCAGCTATCGTAGCTGCACGCCGACCGACCATGGGAAGATACCGGAATGGATGGTGATCGAGCTGGGACAGATAACTTGGGCTGAGCGGCTACACTCCCGTACATGTAACTTACCTGAACAGAGACCGAGCAGGGACAGATCACTTAGTATAACGGCAAAATACCAGTGCATGTACCTTGGCTGAACGGTGATGAAGCCTGTCCACATCACTCAGCTGCACGACCATGTGTCAGCACATGTACCTTGACTGAGCGGCGATCGAACACGTGCCGTTACTTTAGTCAGGCAGACGTGTATGAATACGTATCACTTGGCTGAACAGTGATCGGGCGAGTACAGATTATGTAGCTGGACACCGACGAGTGTCTGGGTGCGAGTATCGAGAGCAGTTGACAGCCTCCTTGGCGAACACATCACATGCATGGACAGCTGCAAGTTCCTGGGACGTTACCAATTGGATCTCGTGCTGCTCGATCATCTGTGCTGCTCGCTCTACAGTAACCTCTCCTGACGAGCCGCATGCCCGGCCATAACACTATACGCATGAAAAAACAAATCGCTCCGTTCCGTTCCACGACTGATTAAACCAGCTCACGCAGTCCGCCCTCCTCCTCATCGTACTCGTCTCCGTAGAACATTTGCTGAAAACCCTTCACCGCCTCGTCTGCGCCCAGCTTCTGGAACCATCCCTCCAGGGAGTAGATCTCGTCAGTGTACTGTTCGGCATTGACCAACAGCTCCTTTGTCTCTTTCTGCTTCCGCTCGAGCTCGGTGGGATCACTGTCCCGGTAGGCCGCAAGCTCCTTCTGCAGTTGCTTCAGTTCGGCCTCCAGCTCGCCCTTCACCCCCATGACCTCTTCGCGCGAGTCGCCACCGGTGTCGAGCATGTCCTCCTCTTCCTCACGCTGCGCGGCTTTGTCGGCAAGATTCTGCTTCAAATCTTGAACAATGGTGAAGGCTTTGTCGTGACCGGATTGGACCTCTTCCAGGATCTTCTGCTTGACGATTTGGTCCTGCGATGGGAATGACCAGTACCAATTTCCCGATCCGATCTTCTCCACGCAGATCTTGTTCTCGTCTTGCAGTGTTTGGAGGTAGTCTGAGCTGTCAGTCAGTCCCAATTGATGAGTGGGTGACATAAAAGCCTCACCTTTGACTTGCATGCCATTGATGGAGGCCACGGACGGGAGCTGCTTTTCGAGGTCTTTGATGGTATGAGCCACGCGTGTCCTCTGGAAGTAGGCTAGGCAGCTAGAGAGCTTCAGGCTATTGCAGTTTGTTTTGGGAGCCTGTGGAGGTGTCAGAGCTCGTGGATGTTGGCCGATGAGCAGAGAACGATACCATGATGTGCAGATGGACGTGGTGATATTTGTGGCGATGATTTCGTTGGTGATGGGTTGCGGTGATGAATTGATCGAATGTGGAGTGTTGTGGCGATGTAATGTTCAGGCGGCGGGTTTGATGGGGTGAAGTTCAGACGAGACGAGCTGGTGAAGTGAAGTCGGCGTTGGCTTCCCCTGACGCCATGCTTGTCGAGGAAGGGGCGACGCATGATGGATCGTAAAGATGCCGTGAGGAACCTTGAGATTGCTTGTGATCGACTGCGAAGGATCGTCTGATACTGGAGTGTGTTCGTTGGCGACATATTGGTCTGCCTAGATCTTTGTGAACAGAACAAGCGGAGTGGTCAGCAAAGCTGGCAGCAAAGATAGGTGTGCAGGTAAGGTGACAGGACATAGTAGATAGCCGTACACTTAAGGTGGCAGGACTTGGTAGATAAGCGTCGAGTCAAGGTAGTAGGTGTGCTAAGAAGGCGTACAGATAAGTTAGCAGACCTTGGTCGAGTAGCGCGCAGGTAACTCGCGAGACATGCTAAGCTGCCGTGCAGGTAAGGAGGAAGGAGTTGGTAGATGAGAGTTTAGGTAAAGTAGCGGGGCGTGTCAGATCAGCGTACAGCTAAGGTAGCAGGACGTAGTATACAGGTGTGCAGTTAAGGTAGCAGGACGCAGTAGATAAGCGTCAAGTTACCGTAGCAGGATGTGCCAAGTAGTCGTGCAGGTCAGGTAGCAGGAAATAGTAGATAGCAGTCCAGATAAAGTAGCAGGACGTGTTGGATTGGCGTACTGCTAAGGTAGTAGGACGTGTTAGATGGGCGTGCATTTAGGGTGGCAGGACGCGGTGGATAAGCGTCAAGTCAACGTGGCAGGATGTGCTAAGAAGGCGTACAGGCAAGTTAGCAGACCATGTCGAATAAGAGCAGAGGCAGTTGGTGCGAGATGCGGAGAAGTCGTGCATCTAAGATAGCAGGACAACCCAGATAGCGTGTGGAGAGGTCCCAAGAGTCCTGCTCATGTTGCTCTCCTGGATGCTGGCTTTCGGCTCGTCTGGTATGCAAGCAACGGACAAGCCGATTTGTTGGTAGCATCACTGAACGGCGCATCGCGCCTCCGTGCTCCCAGGAAACAAAATCGATCGCTTCAACGTAACTGTCCTATTTCAGTACCATATGTTCCACGTACCGTAGCTACAACTCCTTGTGTTCCACCCCGTATTCCCTCTTTTCGTCGCCATCCGCGCCGTCCAATTTGGCCGCCAGAACCTTGCCTTTGCTGGTACCGACGGCTCCACCAAGCAAGGCTGCGTCTCCGTCAAAGTACTTGGCGATCTCTTCCAACGGGGTGTACCTGGTTTCGATGTAGAAGAAGTAGACCACGGCAAGCTCGATCTAGTCATGGTCAGTGAAAGAGTCGTGGACCGTCGACTGACAGCGATAATTACCAGCAGCCAGATACAATACACGATGTAGTACTTCCATCCAATACCCTCGAGCGCCTCTGGATTGACGTATTGGTTGAAGAATAAAGCCAGATTGACCATGAAGAACATCAGAGTCAGGCCTTTCGCGCGCAGGTTATCTATTCCAAAGGGTATAAGAGTCAGCTGCAGCCCATACAGAAGGAGGTGGATGCGATGTCAAGATCTGAGCAAGCGGAGACCTTGGTCTACGCCATGCTGCGGGCTTTGTGCTCTTCGGAGTACTCACAAGGTAAAATCTCAGCGGCATAACTGACGAGCACTAAACGAGCAGTGGTTAGCTGTAGTCCAGACAAGAGGGTTCGAAGCGGTCTCAAGACCTAGCGAAGGATGGAACATTGGTTCACGCTACGCCGCAGGCCTTGCACCCTTTGTAGACACTTACTTCCAGACCAGGCCAAGTTGTAAAAGATGTAGTAGAGGAAGATCATGGCGACGACCGCGTTACCGGCAGCTTGAGTTCCGGTATTGGCAAAGTGGCCAGCGCAGGCTGTCCAGACGGTGAAGGAAACCAGCATACCAGTCGTGGAGACGAGGAAGAGAGTCCTTCGTCCGACTCGATCAACCACGAAGCATTGACCCAGAGCAACTGCCAAATTCATGATTTGGATGCCGCCGTTGATGAGCAACTGGGTGTTGGAGTTGGTGATGCCAATTTCGTTCAGGACCAGGTTGAGGTAGTACGAGGCCAATCCGTTTCCGGACCATTGCGAGAACAACCCAAGGGTGAGGAGGATGAGAAGTCTTCGACGCATACCGACGGTCTTGAAGAGCTGGAGCCAGCTGTTGCCTTCGTACTCCTGCTCCAACTTGATGGCCGTCCGAATCTCTTCAATTTCGAGCAAGACCAGCTCATCATCGGAATTGCCATTGGCATGGACCTTGGCCAGGATGCTGTGAGCCTTCTCGGGTCGTCCTTTGGCCACGAGGAAACGTGGAGATTCCGGAACGAAATAGATGAAGCAAAGCTGGATCACCGGAGCGACCCCTTGGAGAATCGAGGGAATCCGCCATGACCAGTTGCTTCGGGTTGTCAGTACGATGCCGACGATACAATGACCACTGATGATATACTGACTTTGACATTTGATTGGTCCCGTACGTCGTCCACGCAGCAATGATGGCTCCGATGTACCAGGTGGTGTTGTAGATTGTAGCGAAGATGGCTCGGTGTTGTGGATGGACGAGCTCAGTAATCAGGAGAGGAGAAGCGCCGTGGGCAATCGAGGTGCCGAATCCAAGAAGGAACCGGGCAGCGAGGAACATCCCCATTTGGGTGCAGGCGCCTTGAAGCACCACACCAACGAGGCCGATGGAGCATCCGATGATGATGCCCCATCTTCGTCCAAGCCCATCGGCAATGTACGGCGTAATCGGAAGTGCTATGATACTACCAACGGCCATGATGGCCGAGAACAGACCGAGCGTAGCGCCCCTGGGATTGTTGAAATCTGAGTAATACGTCAGCCAACATCTCCGACAACACTGGCGTAAGATAACTCACACTCTCGCCATGGAGGGAGAGACTGGAGCCCATTGACCATGCTGCCATCGAATCCATTAGAAGCGGAAGTCAACACGACCATCATCAAGCAGATGTAGGTCTTTCTGAGCCCAGCATCCTTGTACCAGGTCACCGCGGGAAATTCCCGATCGGCGAAGCGGAATGTGCCTTTGCTTGGACGGTCCATGATGAGAGATTGGAACCGGTGAAGAAGAAAGAAGGAGAAATTGATGAGAAAAGGGATGAGAGCGTAGAAAGCCGTTCGCAGGTCTTTATGTTACGCTTTGTCTTACATTATCCTTAATATCCGGCCACTGCAGACACGAACCGCATAAGTGCTGTTCGAGACCACATTGTAGCTAGGATATTGTGTATACGCGAGGACGCCACCGCATGTGTGCACGAATATGGCTTGGCTTCGGCAGGTCTGGGCGTTGTATGGCCCCACACACTGGCGACGACGTGATTCGCCTGTGTAGCGGATATCGACCAAAGACGATATGAGCTACTGCACCCAAGATCTCGTGTATGGAAGGTTGCATCCATCCCCAGGTTTTCTGCCCCATGGGCGGCGGGGAATGTCCCAGCCGGCTAAATGAGCACATTTATCCACATGCGAGAATTGATGCGAGAACTGATTATTTAGGCTCAAGGAACTCATTTTTAGCATGTCTCTGGGCCAAAGGATGTTTAGGGCGGCCAACCGGCTTGGACCCCAGTCCTCGAGGTCATGTCGCTCACGTGGTCCTTGGACAAGTCAAAGACATCGAGCTTCCCGGTCCCAGCTGTTATTCATAGCCTG
>AFIY01001280.1:0-15508 GCA_000223825.2 Zymoseptoria passerinii SP63 | reverse complement strand
GGTTAAGATAATATAATTGCCTTTAACCTAGCGAAGATAGAGCTAATCACCAATACTATTAAAACGTACGCATCGAGCTCGTTACGTACATACCAGAATTTTCGCGCCTGCGGCGCGCCAAGCCTCCGGCTGTGGCCTGGATAACGCACAAAACGGACCGAATTAATTACCTACTCACACCACCAAAAACGCGCCAAGACCCGGTCATCTCAGCAACGGAGCGGGCCGGGAATTCAACATAGGTCCGGCCAAGAAGGTGTAGCTGAGAACGAAGTGCCCAGCAGACGATAGTTGAGCTCGACAGACTAACGATGCTGTAGTGATCCTTGAGCTTGCTGAGCTGGTTTTCCTTGGTCGACGTTACAATAAACGAGAGAGAGTGCCGCCTCGGTCAACATTGTAAGAGACGAGACGGATCGAGAAGGAACAGAAGGGAGTCTGCCCTGAAGGATGCTCCATCTTCTCGTATCCCATGCCGTCCTCCCTTTCATTCCCTTCCCTTCGTCTCGTTCATCCCCACTACCCAACAGCGATGCCTCCTGGGCCACCATATCACGGAAGGATGTGTACCCCATACACACAGCGCTTCGGTCCGTGGAAAGATTTACGGCGGCCCACAGCCCTCGGGATCGCCCGTTTCGCACTATAACGGAGGGTCAGTCACGAGCAACGACGAGCAACATGGGAGAAACCATGTAATACAACACAGCAATTGTAACTGTCTCCGCATCCGTCGCAGAAAGCCCTCTCGACGAGAGCAGCTGGCGCTGGCGCTGGCGCTGCGGGTGCGCAGAGGGTGAGGAGGAGGGTGGTGGTAAGGTAGAGGATAGTCTTCATCTTCGTAAACGGTGTTGGGTTGTCGGAGCGTTGGAGCGTTGGTAGTTGGAGTGTCTGAAAGTCGTTCGTCGTTGGGAGTTAGCTGATTAGGAGGGAGGAGAGGGGTGACTTCAGCGGCATACCACTGGCACTTTAATGGACGGATGCGGCTTCTCTGTTTCGCGCTGAACACAGGGTACGGGTGCGAGGATGCTGTGCTCTGGGACCCCTTTGCCACATTGTTCACAGACTGCATCCAGCATACGGGAATTTGCGCTGGCTTCCCTAGGCCATGGCTCTGCCGCTCTGCCTGCTTAGGCAGGTATCGACCACTCTTTCAAGTCGGATTGGTGGATGATAGCAGGGGGAGCGGATACTAGCTCCTGTCGGGGGCAACACGCCGATACCGTTATGAACATTTCCCACCACCATCGGCGCTCAAATCGAGAAGAACCTCGTCTCCGTCCAGATGCTGGACCGGGTCGCATGATTCGCATCGTGGTTCAAGGGAGTGCCCTTGTGGTCGTATCGCTCTCTCAGTTCCACGCTTGTCTGCAGCCGTTCGGCGGGGAAGACCGCCTTAGGAAGTGGTGGATTCCTCGAAGACTCCAGCGACCTCGTTCTTCACAATCGAAGAGACCACTGTGATCGTCAAGCTCTAACGCGTGTGCCGTGCCGACGAAAGAGCAAATGCAATTGATCGAAGCGGTGTTCTTGCTGCACGCATTGGCCAGTCTCTTTCACAGTCACGTCACGTCACAGTCACGGTGACAGTGACAGTGATATTGTGACAGTCGCACGTTCACGTCGTTCTGATCACTTGATACGAGAACGAAACTGGCAGTTGTACTCCGTAGACAACTCTATCGATGCCCTCGCGTTCAGCGAGCTGTCCCATACGAACTCACAGATTTCGTCATGCGGTCACTGGTACGGGGATGTTCTCATCAATCCTGGCCTGGGAAGAGGGGTCGGAGAGGACCCAAATGGCCTGATCCCGATTGAGACTAGCCCCAGGTTGCGACGCCCTTCATTGCTACCGAAGGCTCGGTGAAAGATTCAGACTGCGTGGTTGACACCATCGGCCTCTTCCTTCACGATCGGGTATTGCAACGCGTGGTTCATGACGACCAGTGCGAAGTAATCGCAGCGATGCCCTTGCCGACGCTTGTCCGCCCTGTCAATCGTCAGCATCTACACTTTTCCATTGCGACCACGTGACACATCCTCCAACACCTGAGATCGATTTCGAGCGACCGAGCGACAGTGATGAGCTTTGTAATGGGCGGAAGAGGGAGGATCAGGAGGTCGAGTGCACCCTCTTCCCGCGTGTAACTCATATACAGCAACAACGCCGACTGTGGACAGTTCTATCAACGTCCCGTCGGTAATCAACGTCCCATCGCGCGTGCGTGCGTGGGCTCGAGCTTTTTTGTAGCTTCACCCTCTGATGGGCGCAAAGTAGCATCCTTTCACCACCCCGAACGCCGCGCTGAATGCATCATATCCATGCCACATTCCCATCGACCTCTCAACGAAGTGGACATCTCGTCACCATCATCTCAGCATGCAGCTCCACATCTACGCAGGCTGCTCATACGCCCTCTTGATCAACCTCGAGAACTGATCGAACTTCACATTCTCCCTCTGCACCACACTCCTCGCCTCGTTCTCCTTGTTCGACGGCATTATGATCGTCGGCCCCTCCATCGTCCATCCACAAATATCCTTGCAGAAAGTATCAAACTTTGCGCCCTCCACATTCAACCACGACTCCATGTGTTTCCTATCCACCTGCTGCATGCACTGCGACACGACCACCGCGATTCGCACTCTCATCGTATCTTCGAATCCGTGCACGTCTGCCGTCAAGTCGGCGTACAGGTCTGAGGAGTCGAGTGTGGACCAGAAGTCGGTGTATTGTGCGTTGTTGAGCTGGTTGTGGAGGACGTCGAGGTATTGGACTGCTTCGGCGAGAGTTCCCGAGGAGGCGCCGCCGGAGGCTTTGGAGTCTTGCAGGACGTATGGTGGGAGGAGGGAGAGGCAGAGGCTGAAGTCGGGGGAGGGGAAGACGGTCAGGGATTTGACGAGGATGTTGGTGATTGTTTCGTCGCGGGCGAGGTGAGGGTTGAATTGGTATCTGTGCGTACGAAAAATCAGTGGCAATCCTGAGTCCGAGTTCTGGAAAGTTTCTTTTGGTTGATGGCGCAGGAAAGGCTTCGGATCAGATAGAGCTAATACATTGTTTCGCTTCATTCAGGCGGTTCAGAGCCCTCAGCTAATAGGAAACGTTTTTGGTTGGATCATCATAGAAGGGTTCCATTCCTCGCGCGCATTTTAAAATGACCATGGCAGCACTCACAACTTTAAGAGTGCCAGATTTGCGTAGCAATCATATGTCTGGTTTTCGCACTGGCTCGAGACATAGTCCTGGAAGATGGTCGTCGTCTCTGGGTTATATCGGTCGAGTCCGTTGAGGATTTGGTCGATATTCTCCGGTCGATTGGGTGTGTAGTCGAAGGCGATGGTGGCCATGTTTGCGGCGTGGGTGGTGGTGAACAGAGGTGAGGTTGTTAGGTGTGTCGTCGAAATTGAAGAATTGAAGTGGATTTCGAGCGGAGAGTGGACTAGTCCCAAAGAGGTATAGTGCGCCATGTGAGATATATCGAAGTCAAGCTGTCCTCCTCTCCTGAACACCTGATCACAACAACCAGAATGCCTCGTTGTCGGCATCATGGAGAGCCAGAAGTTCTGAAAAGATACTCTATCGAACACGGTTGGTCAGAGTCTCACAATTCCCATACTCAATTTACCCGATGTTGCAGCAGCTCTGGTAAGCAGCAACAGGATGTGGCATTCCTTGCATGGAACTCGAGATGATTCGCGGCACAGAAGGCTCGTGGAAGCCTCCGTGATCCTGCCAAATCTCACTACACGAGGTGCACCCCAGTGGCTTGGTTCGGGCGGTTTGAGCAAGAGGACCAAGGCAACCTATGACGGGGCGCGATACATGAAAGAACTGTCTCATCCGCAAGAGAACGCTTTAAGAAAGGAGCTCCCCCCGTCGTCTTCAAGAGTCATCGCTACCATATCTCATCGCCTCCATCTCCCCCACCACCATCCCTTCCCCTCCACCAACAAACCCACAAGCCTCCTCCATGAATCCCAACAACGACCTCAGTTCCTCACTCCCCTCCCCATTCAACACCTCACAGATTGCCCAGCAATCTCTCCTCGCTCGTTTCCAGCACCACCACACTTCCTCTCCTACCCCACAAAGCATCGCAAACCAATGACCCAATATGAGTAGCGCGCAATGATGATTGCGCTCCACGAGTCCTAGGAAAGGCGCATACATCCTTGAGACGAAGTGAAGGTATTTCGACAAACTGCGGCGGCCAGGCGGAAGAGGCATCAGGCGGGAGAGAGCATGGACTGGGTCGTGATAGGGGTTTGAGTGGGTGCCTGGTTGGCCCATTGGGTCGGTGACATCACAGAGGGTGAAGAAGGAGTCGGGAAGGGTTCGTGCGGAGGAGTGGATTATCGGACGTGGCGCGGGCTTGGGTGGAGAGAAGTGCAGCAACATGCGGTTCTCGCAGTGGTGAGGGCGGAACTTGCCGAGGAGGGCCGAGGTTCCTTGTTGGATTGAGAGCCAGGCTAGACGATCTGGAGAGGTGGAATAGACCCAGGAGGATCGCGGAGAGTGGGAGGAGGATATGGGTAGTGAGAAGTGCTGGATTGTGATGAGGAAGGAGGTAATGATCAAGGCGTCAGAGGCGGAGCGTGGGAGAGGAAGGAAGATCGCGTTTCGAAAGTCGTGAAGGGCAGACGAGAGGTGGTGGAGGTGTTGGGTGGCGCGGTAGGAGGTATGGTTCGTGGAGTGAGCGAGGTAAAGTGCGGCGGTAGAAAGGAGTGTGTGTCGCAGGTAGGTGTACTGTTGAGAACCGAGACCTAGCTATGTATGTTGGACAGAAGAAGAGCTCGCAAACAACCTTCTGCGCCAATCTCAGCACGTTCGTATGGTAATGTGCACTCTCCGGACCTATCAGCAGTCCCTCGCTCGTCATAACATCGTAATGTTGTAAAAGCTGCTGGTCAGGCGGGACACAATCCAGACTTCGGGGCGATGAGACGACGACCATGCCAATAGGCTCCCCTTGTGGGCTGCTCGTTGACCTACTTCTCTCGGAAGACATCCCCCGTGCTATCGTTCGCTCCGCGACTTCAATACTCTCGTCTTGATCCAGACTGCCGGTGGAAATGGACTCCCTCCCACTTTCCCTCCTGCTTGCCACTCTGTCTCGCTGCTTGTTTCCATTCTCATAAACGCACTCTCCACCCTCTCCACATCTCCTCAATCTCAAACATTTCCCACATTCCGGTAAGCGCTCGTCGCACTTCACACGCTTGATCTTGCACGCCGCACAGCCAGCCCGGGACTTCCGATGTGAGCGACGAGCAGGGTGCACCTTCGTCTTGGGCGACGTAGGCAGCGTAGGATGTGTAATTGGTGAGTGCAGGGAGAAGACCTGGAAGTGAGGGCTGAGTTGTTGGCCAAGCGAGGACATTGTTGAAACGTGGGTATGGGAAGAGTGTATTGAGCGAGGTTAGCAGACAGGTCTCAGGATGGTGCTGTCAGACGATACGCATGAGCTCTGGAATGAATGTATTAATGTTCAGTCGGAGACCTTCACGAGAGCTGAAGTCTGCGAGCGAGGTGGAGATGGTCACGTCACTGAGGCCTGATTCTAATAATGCGTACTCCGAGAATGGTTAGACTCAAAGATCGACAGAATGCTTGGCGGAACATATGAGTGCCAAACACACAAGCGTTCTTGTCGGCTGGTGCTAACTACCTTGTGGCGTTCATGGCTTCGACAGCATTCAACTCTCACCATGAAATCGCCTCTCACTCTCGCGAACCCTGCTGTATAACAGTGACAGGCGGCCGGAGACGTCGGCTTGAAGAACAGCCTCTGGACGTGGGCTTGATGGGGTCCCTGCCAGTCACCGCGAGGATCGAACCTTGTTCAACGTCATCTTACGCTCGTTGATATTGGCCTGCAACAATTCAATCTCTCCTCCTCGTAAGCCTCGATTGTCGGGTACCAGCGCGATAAATACCTGGAAGAAATCACAGAAACCCTCGACATCATGACCCGCATTCTTCCGCCGCAGCACTGCATACCCGGACGGTGTCGAAGTAAGCCGCTGCGCAACGGGGACACGCCGGCAGGAATCCCTCTCCGCGTCATAGAAGGGCTAACACGTCATGTAAGGGCTAACAAGGCTCGAATTGGCACCCTTGGTGTGTGATGTTGCGGCAATATCACACCCTCAAGGCCGTATTTGCCCGTAACCATGTTCATGGCATGATCAATGGTTTGTTATTGTCATAGCTGGTAGAGTGCAGCTATGGGCCGTTCAATCCTCACGGCCAGGACTCAGCCCACGCTCTTGCTTCCTTCAATCCACTTCTCTGCTCTCGTTGTTGTTCATAACAACCAGATCACCCCCTTCGGAGATTACATGTAATACTTATTAAACGTTGTGCTCAGAGCGGATATGCCATAGAGCAAGGGACCATGTCGATGGGCGGTCACGACGAACCCCCAAATGTACATTATCCCAGCATGCAATACTCCCGGACAGCACTGTGATTGATCCGATCCCTAGAGAGTTTTCCCGCATCTAGCACTCCGCTCTCTTCCGCTGCAGCGCGGCACGGCGAAAGATGAAGCCGCCGTTGTCTGCAGCGTGTGGACACCCCCTCGCGGGCTCAAAAGGGGTAACCTAGGGTCGGATTGGCTTACTCCCTGGGAATCAGGCTACTAAGCTTAAACTCAGGCTGGGGGGTGTTCATTTCGATGCGCTCACCTGCTGTATGTCAAGTAGCGTCCGAAGTCCGAACGCCACACTAACCGCTCTCTTCTTCAACCACCGACAACTCCACCACCGACACCACCGACAACTCCACCACCGTCAACACTATCACTAGTAATCAACACCATTACCAACAACCAAACCTGGCCAGCAACATGAAATTATTCTCCTACCTCGCCTCCACCCTCCTCTTCGCTCTCTGCGTTTCCGCCGTGCCTCAGGAGGATGAGTGCGCCTCGTACTGCAATTACCCGTGGTCATTCCAATGCTGTTACGTATGTGCTCTCCCTTCTATCCCGCATCATGGCTCTTACGACTGACGTGTCTTGCAGTGCCGGACGGGTGATACCAAGTGTGCTAGCTAGGCGTAGTAGCTACCAGCGAGCTGGAGCGTTGTATCGTATATGGTCCCGCTTCTGTCCCGCAGACTATCACGAACGACTGACACGCCGAGCAGTGCCATACGCATGATCGCAAACAATGTCTGCGCCCAACCCACTCACATCTTACGAGCCGGAGCGCAGGGCATTATTTTGAAGCTTGGTCTGATACGTAGCGCTGCCAGCTGGAAGAGAGAAGAGATGTGGGAGCGAAGGAAAGGCACAGCGGACTTGCCTGTTTCCTGTGAACTGTTGGAACGTCAGCCAAGCCTCAAAGCGGTTGGGAAGTTGCTACAGCACCGTTACTCTGCCGAATCAAGATTGCAACGCTGTCAATGTCGTTTTCACTTGCTTTTCTTCAAGCCGATATGCTGTACCGCTTGCATATAAGACGACGGTCTGTTGGAAACGTAGGAGTCAGCACTGCGAAGGCTCTATAGGCCAATTCAGTCCTCCAGCTCCCGATTCGAGAGTTGGATCCGTGGACGGACCTCGAAGGGTTTGCATAACGGAGTTTGGGAGGCTCTGTCCTCCGAAGCGCTAAACGCGAACCGCCAGGACATCGATAGAGCTGACCGCAGCTGCCATGTTCGTTCCCCACAATAGCGTGTGAACGCCTGCGAATGTTGTTCGCTCCGAATATATGAGCCTCGGCAGGCCTCGAATGGGCGAGGCTCCTTAGAAAGGCCTTCAAGTTATTTCGGGCTCGGACGTCGAGCATGCCGATGCGCATCCGTTGGCGTGCTGTATATATATATCGGAAAGGAGAAGCTGTTCTACGTCATCTACAAGGAAGCGTTGAAACGCTGCCGTACTCTCTTGTACCCAAGTGGAGAAGCCGTGCCGTCCAAAGAGAAGCATCTGACCTGCTTCCAAGTCAATCACAACAAAGACTGCCCGATGAACCATGCTACATCATCTAACTCACCTCGCATGCACCCTCGTCCTCAACCTCTACGCGTCACACCAGCATCAGAGGCAACGTCCTTACCGTCAATTTCGCCAGCTTCTCGATCTTACATCGACATGGATTTGTCGGTATCATTCTCGGAGGCCGGGCACTGATTCTTGCTTTGGGTATTGGGAACAGAGTCACAGAAATCCTGTACAACACACAGCCACCTGAGGTACCCTTTCCGACCTCGGACTGGCTCAAGCGGCCTCAGTAGGACATTGGATACTCCAGATCAGAGGGCCTAGATATCGTCTGTCGTGTCTGATGGAGGGACCGGCGACAGGCTTTTCAGTCGATGCCAACGCGAGCTCTATGTCATAGCGCGTTATCGGAGGCGGACAAGCACGAAGCTTTATCCTCTTGGTGGGACAGGGCAGTGATGAAAAGGTCAGATGCATCAAGGTCGACGGCAAGACGCTCTGTATCGCCGAGAATCTACACACAGCACATCAATCAGCGGGTCCTCTGGCAAGATTTCATGTGAAGAGCACATTTCCATCCCATGATTGGATGCGCCCACTGCACCCTACGACCGACCTTTCTACCTTCCCATTTGACCGTTCTGTCTCTGGAAGTCATCATGGCTCATGATCTGCGCCTCCAATGTCTCGCGTAATCTCGCGTCCGCGTCAGTCTCTTCTGCTTCCTTACTACCATGCACGCCGGTCACGTCCATCCCCATGCCGTCTGGAGGATGCGTATGCCAGAGGCTCTGCATGATTTGCGGGTCAACAGGCATGTCAGAGTATACGCCTGAGTTATCGTTGTACTGCATGGGTGCCATGGGCGCGGGGGGGGCGGGACCTTGGTGTTGAGGGAGGAGTTGCTGGTTGTGCTGCTGTTGCTGCTGCTGCTGCATTTGCATTTGCTGGTGGTCGTGGGGTGATGCGCCTGCTACGACGTCGTCGGAGCCGGCAGTAACGGTCACCCTCTGGCGTGTGCTGGGCGGAGCTGCGTTGGTCGATGCAGCGCGGCGCTTGTTCGAAGCGAATGATGCTGTCTCGCTCTTCGGGGCGGAATCTTTGCATTCGGTGCAATTGCGTATCGCGGCGCTGACAGTCTCCTTGATCCTAACCCAGTGGTACTTGTCCGCGATACTGGCCGTTGTTTTGTTGATCCCACCATGCGAGGCAGCGTGCACGTTGCGGGCTATCTCATACTGCTTGTGCGGATCTGAGACAACTTCCTTGCCCTTTAACATGAGCTTGTCTTCTTCGCCGTCGCCGGTCGTATTCGGTATGAGTCGGTAGTGCGTGGCGGCAGATCGTAATCGCGACTTCTCGGCACGATCTGATCCGTTCGGGTATGTGCCGTTCTTGAGGTAGAATCGAATCTTGTCGAAACGCTCTTCGCTGATGTACTCGTCGCCTTCACCTCCCAACTCCCGACCGAAGATGATCGCATCGATGTACTGATCCGGATAGCTCTTCAAGTTCCCGCAGTCCTTGACCCTGCCGATTCGCTTGAAACCCAGGGCATCCCATATTCGAAGTGAAGCAACGTTCGTCTCGTATACCAGATTAAACACGGAGTATGTGTAGCCCAGCTTCGGTGCCCACTCGAGATACCCCTCGCCCATGAGTCTTCCAACCCCGCGGTTCCTTGCAGCATCGGTCACCAAGAATCCTCCGTTGCAGACGTGGCTGCTCCGACCAGGGTAATTCGGCTTGACATAAAAACTGCCCAAGCATTGCTTCGTCCAGTCCACTCCGTTCTCCTCCATCTGTGCAATCTCCTCTACCGCCTGAACTTCACCGAGAACCATGACCGCGCCGAAGTTTTGGAACCAGTATGCTCCGAACGCGGACTGAAGTAGTGGCTCGGTCATTGGGTAGGTGTCACCTCCTTCGATCTCACGATTGAGCGTGTCGCAAAGATAAGCTGTGAGCTGTGGTGGGACTTCTTGCGCCGAGGAGAATGGGACGAGAGTCGCAGTCGTGACGCGATCGCGTAATGTCACCTGGCGAGGCGCGATGTCATGTGGGAGCGGGCCATTTGGTGTTGGGAAGGGCGGGTTTCCGGAGACTCGGTATTTGGTCGGCGCCGTCGGGTCGTCGAGCATCGCCGGCATCGTGGGCGATGAGACTGTGGTTGTGGTTCTTGCTGCTCATTGCTTGTCAGTCGTCAAGTGTCATGGAGGTGATACCGCACGCCGTTGCAGCGTGGGAAGCAAGAGGAGGTTGCGCCATCGTCGCGACAACGTGAATGCCACCTTCGCGTCACATTGTTGAGCGCTGCTGGGTGAATCCATGATCGCGCGATGAGAGACAAAGTGCAAGGACAGCGGAAGAAACGTACATCAGTGGTCGAGCTACAACTCTGTGGTTTGCGCGTAGTGATGGTAATTGCGTGTAGTGATGAGAAGCACCTCAAAAATGGGCTGGCGCTAGTTCTCTATCGTGCGGCCTGAGGCCACATCAAGGCCGACAAAGCCCCGAATCAGACCAGCGGATCTAAGACACGATTCCGCTTCTCGACGAGAGACAAGTGCAAGTCAGGCGCATGCATGGACACGGACGGGTGAAGGTGTGGAGATCGCAGTCGTTGGTCCCGTGGTCCGTCAAGAATCTGCCTCGAACTCGACCACCCTTCGAATCGTGAAAGCGCCTTCTATCATGCCACAGGGTATCGTCTGCCAATGTCGTAACACACCATGTAAACGCCATGTCCTAGTCCCGGTATGCGCCTCTGACTGCTGTATGCCCGCGCCCTCATCCTCCCCGCTCACGATCCAACATACCAAACCTCCACTCCCAACACCTCAAACTTACTCCCCTCCTCACTCAAGCCCTCATTCCCAAACGTCGGACACGTATCACTGACCCCTTTACTCAAGTCCTTATCCAGCCAAAGCCCATAGTGTCCATCTCCACCTCCAATACTCAAATATTCCTGCTGACAAAAGATGCTGAAATCATTCTCCCCTGTATATGGGAACGCCTTGAAGCGAATGCCCTGCGATGGAGCCGCCAAAGCTCCATTCCGCTGTCCGTTGGTCTTCTTCTCCGTGCCTGGAACGTTCAGCGAGGCTAGGGATGCCGAACTCCCATTCCTAGGCGTTACTGCGATGGTCGTCATCCGTTGTGCATGCGTAGTATCCGCGCTGGGTGGAGGAGGTAAATCCGAGAGATCGGGTAGTGCAGGTAAGACGAACGCCCGCCAGAGAAAGCACTCCCCACTGCCGAAGTATTGCGGTTGTGGCCGTGGTGCGTCGCTCAGATATGCGCCAAAGACTCCTCCCGTGCTGTCTATCACCACCACGACGAAACCACCTCGCTTGCCGCGGTGTTGGTCGCAGAGGGAGTAGAGTGTGCTGAGAGCGCTTCCGTCTTGTTCGAGGGAGTATGTGAGATGCCATGCGTCTTGTAATTGTAGTCGTGGCGGAAGGAGCAGTCTGATCTCTTCGGCGACTGCTTTGCGTAGTAGCCTTGCCTTGTGTGGTGTGCTTTTCTTGTATCCATCCAGAACGAGGGGCGTCAAGGGCGGAGGTTGGAAAGGCGATAGTCGTCGCTTCACGGGCGGACCATTGGGGTTATAGGAGCCAGTTGTGGGATCGTTCATGGAACCGTTGTAGTTTGCGCTCAGCGCCTTTGCGAGCGGTGTTGGAGCGTCGTCTATGCTGATTCGCCGCACGAGGCCCGAGACTGTGTATCGGACGGGGTCGGTGAAGTAGGAGAATGTGGACATGAGTGGTGAGAAGGAGGATCGAGGCTGTTGTGGTTCCTGGAGAGGAGGACGTGGTGGGTCATTGTCAGCGGCTTGATCGCCGTGGTCTGTTCCACTGCGTTCGTTTGACATCATGGCTGGCTGGCGAGTGGTGATCGGCGGAGTCGCGTGGCCCGGACCAAGGCGAGATGTGACCGTGTTCACGCCGACGATTGGAAAGACATTGACCTATGTGAACGACGAAGTATTGAGGTGCGATGCTGCAGCTCGGCCCGTGGAATCCAGGTGGTCGGAATGAGGCTCTGCGAGGTACCGGGGGAGCTCTTTTGTGGTACCTCGTCAAGCTACTGAGGTACGATCTTCACGAATTGGAGTCTGAAGATATAGATGACATCTGTATCATTATTTCCAATGATCATGGAGCTGAGTTGCCTCAAATCTGGCTTGCGCTCGCAACAGACCTCCTCAACCAGCGCTCCACCTTCTTGACCTCTCCACTGTTGCAGTATTGTTGTTGAGCAAAGGGCTCCCAAGCCCACTTCTTGGCCGATCCTCCAATGCAAACCGTGTACTGTATCAAAGATCTGGCAGCTGAGGCAGACCATCGGCGAGGCCATCCAAACCGGAAAGATCACTTCGGAGAACCTTGCTGCTGGCCAATGCATCGTCCCGAGCACCTAGTCGAACGTTCTGCCCAAGACCGCCTCGACGGTCTCTTGCGTGGATCGGCACACAATGGTTCGCTCCGTCTCATGCATTCAACATCATCCTCTCCACATCCTCTCAAACATAGTTCTTCTCCGGATCCAGCTGATCCAACAAATCCATCGTCTTCTCATACATGGCAAACACAATACCTCCACTGAAGACCAATCTACCTAACCTAGGCACCGCACCACTCCACAATTTGAAGAATCCCTCATCCCTCACGATCTTCACCGCACAGTCAATACTATGCTTATACTGCCCCTTCGCATCCAAGCTCTGCATCCTTGTCTTGACCGTATCGATCGGCTGCGTCGCATACACCGTAATCGTACCCGCCACACCTCCAATCGCAAACGTCGACAATGTTCCCAGCTTTTCACCCGGACCCGCGTATGACTGCGCCGCTTGTTTCAACGATGTATACGCGCTGAAACGCACCGCGCTATTGGCCGCCTGTCGTGCTGTGGTCGGTACGAAGCCCTTGAAGAATCCTCGGATACCTTGCTCCCGAAATATGAGCGCCGAGCCGTGGAGGAAACCTTTCATCCTCGGTTGTGCCCGTTTCCGATCGTCTATGATTTGTGTCTTGATGCTCTCAAAGGGTGTGACCGCAAGTAAACTCTCTGTCGCGCCGGCGAGGAACCCACTGACAACTGTCATTGGTCCGCTTATTGTGCCGTCGGCGTTCCCAAGCAGTTGCTTATATTGATCGAACGCAACGAATCGCACTCCTGCTTTGATGCTATTGCCTATGATCAAGGTCGTGCAGCCTGCGTACCATTGCTTTCCGAAGGGTGGGAAGGGGAGTTTCTGACCGGCGGCGAGGCGGGAGTTTAGTTGTGTGCGTGTTTTGGCGAATTCGGCTGGATATGTGATCGCGATCTCGACGGCGCCGGCGGTGCTTCCTGCTATTATGGACCGTAGGGGTGATGGTTTGACCTTCTTTTGCTCGTCGGTTTGGTTCGTGGTTGCTGGATTTGACAGTGCTGCTGACGTCCCAGATGAAGACATGTTGAGGCGAGCAGATGTGCTTGTCCAATCTTCTTCCTCGTCTCAAGTGTCTGCCAGAAAGTCTCAATCGCGTGGTGTGTTCAATGTGTGAGCTCGAGATTCTTGAAGTGGTATGATGCTCGACCGGGATCGGAGAGGTGGTCAAAGCTTCGAATCTCAAGTCCGATATCTCGAAGACCTCACCCACCACTCGACCACCAATGTCGACATCAGGTGCCGATCAACTTGCCTGAGACCATTATCGACCTCCGAGGGGCGGCGATATTCTCTTGACGCAGACAATTCGAGCCACACTCACGCCTAGCGGACCTCAAAGTTCATGCCCATGCAGAACCACTTCATCACTGTCTTCGAGGTGCAGAGCGACTTTTGCGCGGATCAGATCGAAACGTGATACTGTCAATTGGCCATTGATGACAGCTCTTTGGAGAGCAGCGACTACGCGAGTTGATACAGGCCTGTGGAAAGTTTCTCACGACATCAATGGAAGATGTTCAAGACCTGTTCGACCCACAACTCCATGTCTCCGACCTGCTCTGCGCTCATGCAGCGTACTCTGAGCTACGCATGTAACAGCACCCATCGCTATATGTTCGGACAATTCTGATTGCAGTACGGACTGAGCTCTGCATGTTTCAGCGCAAGGCCATACGACGTGGCATTGCGAAGCAGGCCCTTTCCGCCATCCCAGTGGAGAAGTACGAATCTGCTCGATAGACCGCATCCAACACATCCTCAGGATCAAGCGTCAAATTCTGTCGTCCATGGTCATACTCTGATTCGAGAACAAGATCGTCTGCGAAGAGTCTCTTGATGCCGCACGTAAGGCTTTTGCTTGTACCGCCGGCTTTTGCAGGAACGACACAAGTACACGAGACAGTACCCATCGCTGAAATCGGCATCACATGCTTCGGTCTCTACATTCCCTCGTCCTTTCAGGACGAAACGCGCTTGGCGACGGGTGATGATGAGATCTTCGTCCAGGCCGGACAAGACGGCATGGCTTCGGCACAGTGATTTGAATAAGCATGATGAAGCGATGTTGCTTTTACGATCAGCCGCATCTACAAAGATGGTGCGATGGTGGTTCTCGCGCAGCCGAACGCCATGTGAGATCGCCCACTGGCGAAACGCATCGCTGCGGAGCTTTCCGCCACGACTCCAAAACCACTCAAATTACACCACGTTCTTCTCTCCACACTCCTGATTGGCTTAAAAGGACAGCATTCGACCTCACCTCGCATTGCCTCCAACGTCCAGAACGGGTGCGACGAGCGCAAAACTTCCTGCTCGGCAACACGCATCTCCACATCAAGCAGTGAGTCTCAACGCTTGCTTGTTGCTGATTTTTTTTTCCTGCGGCTGATTTGTTGGGGTCTTGCTCATGGTCGCACTCGTGCCAGGGCAGCCTGCTGGTCTAACGGCCAAGGCTGTCCGGAGCGGCGTACAGAGGCCGCCTTATGCTAAGGTGAGATCCAGCGGTCATTGACGGAGTGAAATAAATGTCGCATGGCTAGGTACGATATCTTAGATAGCCTAGCCAAGCATAGAACAAGCATACTCCAAGCTTTGCCATGACGGACATGGATGGTGATGATAGCTGATCCGGCGTCAACATCTTCCAGCAATCCGCCTGGTTACAGGGTCCAGACCCGGAGATGCAATGGTATCGATGAATGGCCGAGCATTCTCACCAATGAACGCTTCCGTTTGCGCGGATGGAGTGCGGCATGCCGTCCTGATTGCACGTCCTGACTCCTGCGACTGTCACCCACGCGTTTTACCACATGGAAGCGGGACTGTTACCTGTGGAGGTGGGTTGGATCGTGCAGGCAAAATTGTCAGCCGCAGGAAGACCCTCTGTGCGTCAATTTCGAATCCTTGTCGGGCGGCTTTTGCTTCAACAATGGCATGGCACCCATGTTCGACAAACCCATCGATGAACATGGGATGACCGTGAATGCCGTGTTTACTCGGTTCTCGAAGGCATTTGATCGGCACACGAGCGGCCTCGGATGCCCAGGTGTTATTCATAGCCAAGGAAGTAATACTACCGGCGGTATTGTTATCGAAGGAAGTATTACTATAG
>AFIY01001282.1:0-14928 GCA_000223825.2 Zymoseptoria passerinii SP63 | reverse complement strand
AGTAGTAGTAAGGAAGTAATATATAAAATCCGAAATTAAAAGGGCCTACTTCGACATATAGGCTACGATCCTAAGGCTGTACCGAAGTTAGGTACTTTTTGTTGACCGAAGAAGTGCCTGAGGCATTAAAGGGAGCCGGCGATTACCTCCTCCGCTAGCCAAATCCAAGTCGCAAAAACGCGGCGAGCACCGAGTACGACGTCAACACATAATGAACAACCCTGGTTCGCCGTTTCTGTCTTCAACACCACCTCGATTTCCGGGCTTCTCCTCCGGACGCCAGCCTTCGTTGGAATGCTGTGCCTGCTTGATCTTCTTGTTTTGCTCATGTGCATGCTCCGGCCTTTTCTCCTGCTAACGAGCTCCTGGACGAGCTCGAATCTCCGGAAAGACGCGTGTACCAGTGACTGATGTGGAGCATGCGCGGTCTGCATGCATCTAGCCATGGTCATGTTATCCTGGTCCGTGTTGGTAAGCCTGTGTAGGAGGCTGGCCGGCGTGCTTGTTGAAGCGGGTGGAAATGGAGCGATCGGGTGGTGGTGGTGGTTGTAATGGTCGTGGTGTTCGAGCCGAGAGTCAGCGAAAGACTTCTACTGCGCCCACACGCCGACAAAGGCGTGTGAGCGCGAGTCCATGGAAAATCATCGAGTCGTCGATTTGAAATGATGGCGGAAACGCAGTTGAGATGGACGAGACGACTTGATGTTGTATTCTGCATGACGTGATTAGTCGGGCTTCTCAATGTCAGACTGCAACGTGGAATTCCATCTGATGTCTCGGTTTCGTATCACTATGTCAGGAATCATTTGGCCACAACTGCTCGTAACATGGTTTGATAGCCCGTGGAGGAGCGTGATGCGAGCGATCTATTGTCCACAAGCTTCGGTGGCCGTCGACACCGCTGCTGGCTGCTTGTTGTATAATCTTGGACGAGGAGCAGTGAAGATTCCTCTTCTGCATCTGCCGGTACACTGAGAGTTGTTCCCAGAGAACTTGACGCACAACATAGTGCACTATGCATCGATTCTGCCCGACCTCTCCTTCGCGACCTTTGACCACGGCACCGTCATCCATCACTCCATCGCTGATTATACGCTATGACGACCCAAACATCCTCGCAGTGAGAGGCCTTGTCCATGATACAAGCATCTACGTTCCCCTTCCACAACGCCGCAGATCCGACGAAGGAATGCTCCAGTCGCGGAACAGGCTTGGCTGCACCAACACCGGCAATCACCTTTCCGACATTCCAGGTTCTGCTGCTCCATCTTCAACTGGCTCTCTTTTTTTTTACAGCGAGCACCTGCTGCTTTTCCCTTCCCGCGAGAAGCCACGAAGTCGAAGCAGTTCTTGTAACATTCGTTCTGCAGGTTACAGATATGGTTCATCATTGTCCCTAGTACGACATCTTGCTCCAGCATCGTGATCTCATGCTCTCGGCTGATGATATCTGCTGGCTTTCGTCATTTTGTCAAATTTCTTTTGCCTCCTTTTCAATAAATTCAATCTTGGTGTTCGCGGTCTTGTTCCCAAAAAGCTGATCACGAGTCGTTTGGACCTCGTCGACCTCAGCAGTCTTCATCTTTGTCACAGACTCACCAGTGTCGGGAATGGCTTGATGTTTGCGGACGCCTGAGGTCTGCGAGTTGGCGTATGCTGATTCTGATTGCGGCTCTCGTCGTTGCCAACCAATACGCCTGTGTAGAACGAGTGAACAACTTTCTATGGCTCCGGATGTTGCGATTGCTCGACGTTTCGGCCGTCTTTCTCTTTGGTATCCTCAAAAGTTCACGCCCTCTTGTGTCTTCTCGGCTTCATAGTCTGCTTCTTTCACTCTTTTCTATGCATCGCTAGCATCCCATCCCTGTCTAGCTTGTGCGCCTAGTTATGTTGAGATTGGGGGATCTTGCTTTGCGGCTCCTCAATCTTCGCTCAATCCTACGTCGGCGCCGCCTCTAGCTCTCGCTCCGCCGTTGGACAGTCTGTCCCTATCTTGCCTTCTTGGCTCTTGAAGGACCATCCTCGTGGTCTTCAATGTGCTCCCGAAGAAACTTAGTCCTGCGGATATCCTCCAGTGCTTCCTAGTATCGCCGGACGCGGCTCCTAGATCGGTCTTGCCCTGCCTCGCTTTATTAACTAACATCTTCTCACAGAACTTCTCGAGCTTCCGCATGATTGTGAGCTATTGCACTTTCCAGCCCAACCGTAACTTCATCGGAAGTCATTGAGCTCGCAGCTACAGGGTACTCCATGTTTCCTGAGAGCATAGAGCAGGTTCGACCGTTCGAGTCAGAGACTCAGGCTGGCAACCTGGGTGTCTCAACTAGGTGTCGGTGTCGGCGACAATTGTGCCGCTTTTATTCGACAGACGCCTTCTCGGTTCGAACGTTCTGTCGTCTTGCATTCTCAAGGAGCCGCGTCCAAATCAATCATCGTGCAGCTTGACTTCTTCAGCCAGAGACGAGTTTCTCCTGACGAGTCTCTTCTGACGAGTTGATTTTAGACAGCTTGTCTAAAACCGACTTAAGCTCACTTCATCTCTCGTGCGTGTCGTATTCGGCCAGCTTGCCGAGACAGAGGGAGCTCGTCGACAGAAAACCAGGTTCCGTATGCCCGCTTGTAAGTCTTCTACGAACATTCAGACACCTCGCGATAACGTCGTAGATTGTCTTACGTTCGTTGGGAAAGAGAAGTTTGCTCATGCAACATGTGGAAATTGCTAGACAGGCGATCGATATTGCGGAATTGAGCGAGTTCGCATCAGCCATTGAGATTCGCAAGAGATGAGATGGATGGACATAGGCTCTTCGAGTTCATAAGATGTCTCACGGCGAGTGTAGTGTGGGACGCGGAGTCCATCTTTCATGCGGTCTCATGAATGTGATGAAGGAAGGCAAGGCTACAAGTCGTGCAAACTCTCAACGTTGAGTGGGTTGACACGAACACCCTCGTGTCTTATCCCAGGGTCCTTGAACTCCATGGCCTCCACGGCCTCCACGGCTAGTAGTAGAATCCGAATCGAGTTCCTACCGGCTCGAAATGTATGCTTGCTTCCCTCTCGCACACGTCGCATATGCGTATATTGGCACGTCGCCGTCTACCTTGTCGTCCGCCCAGGCTAGAAGCTGTGGGTTGCTGTAGGATTTCTCCGTCTTTCATACCGTGCTTGGAGTTACGCTTCCTATCCGTGGCGCTACCTAGGCCTTGGTTATCACCTATCGCTCGTAGTGGGCTGTGCTCGCCGGTTGCCGCTTGGTGCTGGCGTAGATGCCGGATAGCGATGTGAACGGCATTTCCAACAGCCTGGCCTTCTTCGGCCTCGATTGTCGGTCTCATCGAGTCTGTGCGGTACTGATGAGCGACTCCCTGGGAACCTGCTGGCGTGCGGTCTCTAGGAGGAGGAGGATAAGGTCAGCAGGATTGAAATAGCGAGGCAGTTGACTACGTGGAGGAGAAGGTCAAGGCGGATAGACATTCGGTCAGACCTCGTTGATGGTTGCGGGGAGCACGTCACAGCCGGTTGCCAACTTCGTAGCCGACCTCCATGCGGCCGCCCAGCTCTCGAGGGTGTCCTGTAGCTTGCTGCCAGTGGTAGTGACATCGTTGTGTATTTGTTCGAGTTGATCCAGCGTGCTCGTTCACTAGGAGCTGATACCCCTGGCATGGCCCGTGACGCCGTCTATCGCCGCGGTATTTTGCGTCCTGTAGCGTGGTATTGGTGTCGACACCTGATTCCTGGGTCTCAGCTTTGCTACCGGAAGCGACATCGACGAGGTTTTCCTTCGCTGTTACCTTAGCCTTCTTGGTCGGCTGCTTGAGTTCGGTCGCGTTACTCTCGAAAGCCGTGGAGAATCCGCCAATGGCAGGATTCGCGGAGGAGGTGGTGTCGATTCCGACACCTTCGAGCGTCTTCCGCCTTTTTGAAGGCCGTCTTCAATAAGCTTGCAAGCTGGTATGTGTTCGTCATGGCTATGGCAAGACTTTCAGCATCGGCCTTCCAGGCTTGCGCGGTGATGTTGATGGAATGTATCCGGACTCTATCGTGGAAGAGTTTCGGCCGACAGGGTCAACGTAAAGAGGAGCCTCGAAATTGGTCTTGTCTTGAAGCTGGTCTTGTCTTGAAGCTGATCCCGAAGTCCTTGCAAATGAGATTGGTGGGCGGTATTGTTGATGGTCTCCTCCGGGTGGTCAAGTAGTCGAGAGGCTATCTCGTTTTCTCAAGCTTTTGGATCCGCTCTCGCTATCCGGACAACGCCGAAGTAACTCAACTATGCTCTGGACCCAGACTCGATGTCAGTCTTACTACACGCCGCCGTGGATACAATCACAGCTTGTACCCTTCTTGACAGCACGCAAAGGCTCGGAGATACGACTACTGCGGCTGGTGACCTGGCTTGCATTAACCTGAGCGAGCAGCTCGTCTACCCCTATCAAAGCCCCAAACTCCCAAATCGAAGCAAGCAAAATCCCAAGAACAGCGCAGACACAACCAACTACTTCTCCCTATTCTGTGCGCGATCAAACGCGAGCATCTTCCCGCCGGGACGGCGTCTCGCCTTCGCCGACATAATCCCCATATCCTCTCCTCCCTCTTCCTCCTCTTCTGTCGGCCGGAGAGTCGAAGTTGGTCTCCCAGAATCTCTGACCGGACGTCTCGCGGGAGTCGAAAACAGCGCCCGCACCGCTTTCTTCGGAGTTTGGAGAGGAATGCGGGAGGGAGTCGAGGGCGCAAAAGACGGAGGAGGGAGGAGGAAGCCGAGTGGCTTGTTGGTCATGGCCCGTTTGCCGGGCGTCGCGACGACGATTGCCGTCGGGCGGGACTCTGGGTCTTGGACCCGCTTCGGAGAGGGAGTCCGGGCTGCGCCGGTTGGAGGAGGAGGAGGAGGCTTTGAGGAGCGCTGGGAGGGACGAGCAGCGCGAGAAGGAGTTTCCGGAGCGATCATGGCTCGGTGCGCCGGGGTTGCGATGCGCAATGCGGTCGGTGGAGGAGCGGCTCGTTCGTCGAACTTTCGATTGGGGGTATTCATTGTGCCGACGGATTTCGCGAGAACTTTCCGGAGCGGTGGTATGAGCTGACAGTGCTGAGCGAGGAAGAAGCGAGGAAGAAGCGGAGTGCAAGAGATGGTTGAAAAGTAACGCCGGTTTCCAGGACGATGCTCTATGGCTACCTCCTTCTCTGTCGCTTTGGGTTTCCAGCATTCCTTCCTACGTCCTTCCTTTCTCTATATATTATTACTCTTTTTGGATTAGTACGGAGGGTAGGCTTTCTTAAAGCGCCTAAGTTACTTCGGTCGTTTTGGTCTTGTAGTAAGGCAATTAACATAGTTAAAGAGAACTCTACCATAATAGGTATAGGCTATTGCGAGAAAGCGCATACAAAGTCGCTGTAAATGTATACCACGGTCCGAAAGGGGAATGAAAAGTTGTTCAAGGCCATGGAGGGAAGTGAGAAGCTCGAGAAGAATCGCGCTCAAGTGGCCGAGGAGCATACCCGAAACTGCTGGCGAAGTGCGACTTCTCGTACAGGAGCATGAGAAGCTGAGAAAGCGGGCCTCCAAAGCTCCGAAGGGGGTGGAGGAGTCGCGAACGACGGCGGAAGAACTCAAAGCCACCAGCAAGGAGGAAGTGAGACGGTTGATGTTAAGAGACAAGAGGGCTCAAAGGGAGAAGGAAGAGTTGCAGGAAAGTTCTCAACTTGGCCGGCTGGAAAAGTGGAGGTTGAAGCAGCAGATTTCCCAATGTCGAGAGATGGGAAGGAAAAGGCAGCCAGCAAGGAGATCTCGGTGTAGCGGAGGCAGCTTGAAGTAGCTCGCGTCAGGGGCTGGATGCTAGCGGAAGGCAGTGGAGGAGGCCGAGCAACTGAAAAGGCGGATCGCAGACGAGCTTAAGAAGCAGAATACCATTCTTAGAACCAATTCGGAGCGGCGTCAATAGTGCAATGAGCTGCTGGCCGATCCTGTAGAGACGGAACAGGCCTTTGCGAGGATCCAGGCGGAGCGGGAGAAGAAAGCTCAAACAGCCAAGGGAAACACAGCCAAGCTTCCGGAAAGCGATCCGAACGCTCAGCTTAAAAGCAATCTCGCCGATATCTAAGCAAAACGTGAAGACGAGTTGAGAATAGCCAAGGGAAAGGCCTCTACGCTGCAGGCGATAGCCGAACAACTTGGATGCAAAGCAGCAAACCTTCGCTACCTTCCAGGCGGAGCGAGTCGGGGAGATAGCAAAGCGAAAGGAGGAGACGTAAACAGCCACGAGCAACATGCCCCGACTGCATATTTCCACGACAGAGAATGCCCAACTTCGAGGCCAGATCGCGAGGATGAAGAAGGCTTTCGCCCGGCTATAGGCAAGGTTTCCAGATAGGCAACAGGCGACGGACAGGGTGCTGGCCCAGCAAACGAGACGTAATGCCAGGGAGCGTGCTGGAGTCGAAAGGATTCGGAGTTTGGAGGATAGGCAGGATGCATTGAAAAGTCGGCTTCGGCGGTACGAAAGCGCCTACGTTGCTGTAGCCGAGTTAGAGAGTGTAGCTCAAAAGGTAACACACGAGCAGGCGACGGGGAGGTCATTCAGAGCTGGCAAGCAGCGGGGGTGATTTTCGCGGTGCTCGGACGGGTGTATTGGGCTGTTGTGCGTGGAGTGATCCATCTCTTGTGCTTGGATTGCGTTCTTTGATCGATTCTTGCGTAGTAAGCTGCCCGAGAGGAGGCTCCCATCGTATGGTTTGACCCTTTCTCACTCCAAACTCGATGAATGTGACGGTCGTTCGACAGCCCGACAGAATACCATCCTCCTCATCTTTCGTCTTTCTACCTTGCTCTCCCTCCACAGTCCACACATCACATACCCACGGATACATACGCCACGATCCCAGTCCGCACTCCCTCCAGATCTTCGCCTCAGCATCCCGCAGCAGGTTCCATAGTCTTTGACAACTTCCTCGTCATCTCCGGCCGCTCGTCGTCTACATTCTCCCGCAACGTTACGCATCGTCTGCTCTGCTGCAGTCCGGGCCATCGTTGCTTGAAGTGGGTGGGAGTGATGATAATGTGGATGATGAGTTCGAAGACGTCCTCATAGCTGTAGACGGAGGAGATAAGGGTGGTGAGTCCGGATGCCAACCAGTCTTCGCATGTCTCACAATTATCGATTCCCACCAAGATCTTGGCCGGGCCTTGACTTTGCCCGGCGTGCTAAGATGCAAGGTTTTTAAGAGTATTTCCGCGTCAGGCGACGTCGTTGGGTTTTGGATGCCACGCTGCTGCTGGCATGTTCCTGTGGAAGTTCGACTTAGCTCTTGCCCGTATTATCCGACAAAGGGCCAAGGCAGGGAGTGCATAGCGTGCTCCTGCCGGTGCTTCGGCTTCCGAACATGGAGATTATCTGTCTTTTTTTCGTGATGTTACGTCGCGGACATTTGTTCTTGAACTCGTGTCTCGACTTGAACGCATCCAATGTAGCCATGAGGCATCTTCGCCCAAGACATTCCGAGAGTGTCGCCTTTGTCGGTATTCGGAGTAGACGTGCTCGAGATGCTGATGGATGGACTGTGTGGTCTGGATGTTCGCCCGGGTAGTGTGCTTCAATGACCGGATCAACTCGTAAGCGATTGCTATGTGTAATGGAGACGGCAAAACCGTCGAAGGCGGGAGGGAGGAGGGAAAGGCAGGTAAGAACGAGACGAAGATGAGGTGAGGACTCGACTAATCAGGACCGCGCATTTTCCATTAGGTGTCCACTGCTTGCCCTTAAAGTGCCCTTGAAGTGCCCTTGAAATTTCGGGGCTTGATTTAAAGCGTCTTGAAGACTCCGATTACCCATTCGTCGTTATAAGCGAGGTATTAACATCCGTTCTTCGAGCAAGCTGAACCATCATCAGTTCCCGGATTCGATTGCCCGTCTCCCACAGATATGTTGTGGCGTTGTGCCAGGCGGCGGCTCGGTTGCTTTGGACGCCCGGCCATTGTCGTCGTCTGCATTTTGCGACAAGGAGCGATTACGCCTACGCCGGTCAGCGATGCGTCATCCGCTGATCGAGGGTGACGAAGGCGATTCGATTGACTCTTCGCCATCGTCGATTCGTGCGGCGAACGCATCTTGATCATCGTCGAGCACTACCGCGCTTTGGCCCAAACCCCTACCCGCATCGACTGGTCGTGCGCGAGCAGGCGGAACAATCCCCACTTCACGCCCGCGTGCGTTGATCATCCTGGTGGAGGGTCGTATGATAGGGAAGGCGATTCGCCGTCGGCCGGGGTGGGGACAAACACGCCGATTTGGACCCTCGTCATCGTGGATGCTGTATTGCCGTTAGCAAAATTTATGGAGTTGGAGGAGGCTGGAGTACGTACTTCTTCATCGTCAAGCCCGTGACGTTCGACTCGGCCGATGTCGCCCGATAACCACGAGGTAGTGCAGCGTCTTGGGTCTCGCCAACATTCGAAAGACGGCGTCCTGCGCTGTTTTACATAAGATACCACCATGGTGGTGATGAACAGTGCACTTACCTCCTTACACTGTCCTCGTCATCTGCATCGTAGTCAGTCCCGTTGATAGTCACGCCGGGCAGCCGGAGGGCTTCGCCGTCATCATCGCTCGAGTAAGGAACGGAACTATCCGCGTCGCTGATAGTGATGGCGGAGCGCGATGAGTGAACAATATCAGTCCCGTGACGAAGCGCTTGGCTGCGAAAAGTTTAGCAACGTGAACGGTCGAGCCCATCCCCAACTCTCATACCTGGCAGAAGTGGCGGAATTGCTGTCTGAGCTGGATTCCCAGGCTCCAGGCATACGACGGCGACGCGGGCGTCGCTGCACGCCTGGTTGTGACGGAGGGATCTCGCCGGGAGAGGTGCCCTGAACGAGTAACCCAGTCTCGATATAGGAAGTGCTCGACGTTCTTCTTCGCTTCTTCCGGGTTGCTCGGTCTTCTCGATCGTGGGGCTCTGTCATGGCTCGCTTGGGCAGGATCAATCGTTGGACTCCTGGCTTCCGGTTCTTGGGCTGCATCGTAGGATGTCGGTAGAGATTTGAGGGCCAGGAAGGAGGTGACGAAAGAAGTTCTTTGTAGGCGGATGATGAATGTGATTGCATGATTGCTTGCACGCATTTTGGTCGGCATGTCTTTTCTGCATCTGTTTGCCGCACAAAGTCGAAGCACCTAGAATTCTCGTGGAGACTTGCAGCTTCCGGAAGATCGATCTTTACGACTTTCCTACAATGGATACAAGTGTGGCTGCTGTGCTAATGGAGTGTCGGGGTAACCGAAGGTGCCTGGGGTAGTGATGTTGCACTTGGGGTAAAACTCACGCTTGGTTGATACGATCAACCTCTGAGGTGCCATTCGTTCCTCCACAGCCATCTGGCGCGTCAGTTAGGGTCGAGTCGTCTGTGGTAGTCGAGCAATTGCCTGCCATCGATTTTGAATCTGAGAGAAGGCGCTCCAGCACAGCTTCTGTTACCTTTCTTCGGCCTTGAATCTTATGTTCGCTTGCTTAAGCGTACACTTCTTGCAATCCCTGGACTGCAATTGGAGAAATGCTCGGCCGGAATTGGGTCGCGGGGCCTTCTTGCTGCCCAAATTCTGCCAGTCCTTGGCTGAGAGAGTGACCGGAAGCATTCCCAGCTCACGGTGACCCATATCTTCAGGCACAGAGTGTCGTCACACTGGCCGCGGACCTTGAAAGAGTCGTATAGATTTGTGCGAGCGCCGCAGTGATCAGGGGATCATTTTGATGAGAGGCACCGCGCAGTCCGCCGATCACCAAAGTGCATGTATAACTACGAGCTTCGAGTGAGAGAGAGTGCTTGCACGGTCGTGTCCAGATCTTTCAGTTCTACCCGAAGGAACTCCTCCAGTCCTCGAGGCGTATCTGATGCACTAACGGGGCATGGAATGACGAAGCTTTTGACAATAGCCGCGCAGGCCTTTGCGCGGTGCCGGGTGATGTTGTGGGCGTCGCAGATAGGATGCACGAGGCGATTAGTGGGAGGGAGCGAGTCGGCCGCGGACTGCTTGAACAAGAAAAGGGACGGTGTAAGCACAGAGTGGAGACTCATGCGACCGTAAGGTGCGAAAAGTGTTCGTGGGCAAAGGAGGGAGCATGTGAAAGAAAGGATATTCCCAACCTGGGCTGGATGTTGTATATCAGGTTGACAACACCAAAGTCGTTGACTGCTTGATCACGCCTCACACTGGGCAGCAGAGTCGGATAGGCAGATAGCACGACGATCTTCCCCCCGATCGGTCACTGACCTCAACCTATCCGAGGACTCCGCCGCCTCTCCCTTCGTCCACTTCAATCCTCCACATCTCCTTCTACGCCCGCCAAGAGAAACCAGACGGCAACATTCCCTCAACTTCCAATCACCGCTTGCATTGCCTGCATCAGCACTACCTTTGCTTCTGGTCCAATCACCGCCGCCATCATCACATCCCTCAACCCCGTGGACCGCCTCTCCATATCCTCCACGCCGCTGATGGAGCCGGAAGTGGGAAAAGAGTTGCGGCGTGGCAGGGCGGAGAGGCAGAGTTGACGGGAGACGCCGGGAAGGATTGTTGTCGTTGATGGCCATGAGGGCGAAGTTGGGGGTCCTGGTGGTGTCAGGATTTTCCGAGGACGTTTGCAAGCCGATGTACTTGCAGTCGAACAGCATTTCAAGGCAGCTGAGGCCGTGTTGCTTTGTTGGTCAGGTTTCTAGATCACGCGGACCAAGGTGACAGACATGGCAAGTCATGTCCCGCATGGCTTCTCCACTCGCTGCAGTATTGCCGTCTCCGCGTGCTTCAGGCCTTTACTATCACAGCCAACTTGTCGCAGCCTGCTTCTCGAACAGAGCCGCCAGACTCTCCTTCGTTGACGGATGACCCACAGGAAAGCAGTCTCTTCGTCGAGTCCACTCCTTCTCCTCGTCCAAGAGATTCGCGATCCGATCGGCGACGTCTCCCGTTTCCGTATCCATTCCAATTCTGTGCTCACGGCCATCTCCTGTGCTATCTGCGGCCATCAGTGTGCTCGCTTCGGTCCAAAGCCTTCTTCCCTTCCACAATCCTTACAAGCTTCCCTCCGCTGCACTTTCTCTCCATCTCCAGCGCTTTGTCAGCCTTCACATCCACGCCGTGTGGATCTCCATCTTCTGCTCGACCGAGGGGAAGCGCTCACCTTTGCGACCATGACTACCGGTTGGGGAGGAGGTGTCTCGGAGTGCTGGACCTCGTGGCGACGGGCTGCTCCGGGCGATACGCCGACGGTCTCTTGACCTGCAGCCGTGGTGGCGAGGATTGCTTCATCGAACGATCCAGCGCAAGGAGACGCATTTAAGCTGTTCATGGCGGCGCACGGCTTCACGCGCGCCGCCATCATGGCCAGCATTGCGGACTGTCAACACTGTCCTTCGACCTCCATCACAATTCTCTCTCGTTCTCCCTCTACACTTCAATCCCTCCCAAACAATACACCTGTCCTCATCTCTCTGCGTCAACCGTCGCCGCGAGTGGCTTTCGATTCGCACCACTTCCGGATGTCGGTGGCCGGCGGGGCTGAAAGCGTGTCGAGATCACGTCCATGGCGGAGGGCAAGGTGGAGGGCGAAACGGAGGCATCTGACGGACGAGCAGGGAGAGCGAAGAGCGGTGAGTAGTGTCGCGGAGCATGCCATGGGGGTGTACGCCGCGTTCCACTGCGGGTGCATGGTGGTGATGTTCACAAGAACTTTTCTCAAGAGGGAGCTTGCTCGCAACACCTCCTCCCGAGACATGCCGTCATCTTCTTTCGGCCTCAGGCACAATGAATTGACAGCGCCCTCGAGGTGAATAGAACACTTCGCCTTGCTTTACGGTATCTTGCTATTTTGCTCACAGAGTATGCTGGCAAGGAAGACTGGACGAACACAATACCTCAGTCCCGTCGCCGCCAACTGCTTCCAACTTGACTTTGTTGCTACAGCACGGAATTGCAATGATGTTGACGATCGCGTACGCCGACGTTCAATTGTCGAGCTGCCCGAGTACCGTCCTGAGCTTGACCACGCTCAAAGATGCACCATGGCGTGCATCACCTCGCCGGAGCGATGACTGAACTGCGGATCGTTGCGGACGAGAGTGAGGAGAGGAACAGACAAGCACCGTGCAGCGACAACAAGGACATCGGCTACCTCTCTACAACAGTCAGAACATCGCACCGCACTGCCGGCTGGCCTCAAGCAACAAAGACGACACTTGACGTCCCTCATACATCAGTCTCCGATTCCTACAATACCATCCAAGAGGATACTCCGGCGTGTACAGAGGCCGCCGCCAAATATCGATGACGGATCCCACCTCCGCGTTTCGGAAGGTCGAGATGAGCGGTCTCATCGACCCGCCCTACCTCCTGCTTCTCCACGGGCAACATACCTGGGCCGAGCAAAAGGAGTACAGTATAACCTCCAGGAAAGATCTCACCTCGTCTCCCCACCTCAATACCACCACCGGCAACATGGTCGCAGCGATTGACTCCACCCACTTTCCCGTCCACGCCCTCGACGACTACCACCTCGCTACCCCTTTCCTCCTCCCAATCGCCTACCAATTGACCGGCCCCTCCACCGCTTTCTCCCTCAAATTCGACAAGCTCACAGGTGCGATGGGAGGCTCCGACTTCGCCTGGCTCGCCGACCGAATATTGCTGGTCAGCCATGCTATCTCAAGCGCGAGAATGACAGATGGAGACGTTCGCAACAAAGAATGTGCGGGCTCTGCTTGGTGGAGGTTGTGTAACTTCAATCATCGCATTGACTCTGACAGTTTGGTATCTAGAGCCCGAGAGCAGCATGGAACGCTGGAACCCCCAACAATCAAGGTTTCCTACCCTGCTATCCATCGAACAACAACAGTTTAGCAAGAGCCTACTTCAAGACCATGTCTGCCTACTCTCGGGCGTCCTGCTGACTGAATTATGACCACACAACAACTCACCGGCCGAGATGACTTCTATGTGCTTCTGATGCATCTCATCTTCCCTCTACTACTTTTACTTCCCACGGTCCTACTCTGCATTTTTTGACTAACTCGTATAGGACGCCACACTTACACACTGCAAGACTGCGCTCGCGAGCATTCCCATCACAGCGATGTCCGCATCCGAACATCTCTCTCGCGGGCCTAATCTGAGCAGCAGAATTGGCTCCAATTCCCACTATCAAATATCTAGTTCATAGCCGTGAGGGAGACTAGAGACGCCCAGCATCGCGGTCTGGCACCGGTTGACCAACCTCTCCGCAGCCTGCACTTCATTCGGGCTAGCTTATCCATGGCGATCTCAGAGACGATGTCATCATCGTGCGCTTCTGCGAGCCTGCAATGGTCATGCCTACCGTGCGGCCCACTGACTGTGAGCTCCTCTGCGTTACATCCGCGTTTTATGCTCGGCGTCTTGAAGACCATGCTTTCGAAGCAGCGCATCACCATTGTCCAGGGGATTGACTTCCAGCCGAGCCTGCTCAGGTTGCGTACCACCTCGCGTCTTCGTCGGCGTCTCAATCCAGCTACCAACCCCCGACTCCCGCGGAGACTCTGCCTACAGACGCGGCGATGCCGACCCGGAAATGCAGCTTCCCAGGCCCTGGACGCCCGCTGCAGCAGAGGCTGAAGTATACCAATCAGAGCTGACACGCAATCAACGCATTCAAGCAGAAGCTCAGGTCGGATCTCGAGCTCATCTTCCGGTGGTCGACTTTTCGCTTTGGATCTGGATGTAATTGCTTCCAAAGCCCGTGGCGACCACTGGATGCCTCATAGGAAGTCCGACGATACGGCGAGATCTTCGGCACGAACATCCGCTGGACTACCTTTTCGTATCTCGGGCTCAACTCTACCGATAGCCCTGAGTTGCTAGACCGGCCACGCTTGCGGCAACCCACACGTTGCTCCTCCAGGTCATCTGCCGCCGCTGCTAACTAAGGATTACACGGCGACTGAGCAGCTACCAAAATCCGCGAAGCCGAAGGTTGAGAGGTCCGATCGGTCTGAACCTAGACAGGTCCCTACAGCGTCCTACTCTACTCGGTGTGTCGACTCGTGGGTGCTTATATTCGGAAAGGTAGATGGACTGTGAAACAACTCGGCTTTGCCCATGCAGAAGAGAGCGAGCGGTGGAAACCTGGGAGACGCGCAGTCCCAGAAATTAGCAGCGTAGCGAACGGTACAGGAAGCCCGAAGCTACTTTGGAGGTGCCAGTCGACTCGGCATAAGTAGTGGCCGAGGTTTGATGGGCGATTGTCGGCGCTTCGACGGAGGCGATGGTCCGTGGGGATTGGGAAGTGGTCGGAAGTGCGTATCTTGACCTTGGGCTGTGGAGATGTCAGGTGCTTATGCTGTGTGAGTTGATGGTTGGCCCGGGTCATGGCGTAGATCAGAACCCGATGGGTCTGTACTATAGCGAAAGCATCGCCGTTCGAATGGACGATGGGGCTGAGTAAGTCTCGACCAGACATGAGGTGCTTTTATCTAGTGCAGCTTTTATCCCCTTAATTAACTGCATGCTCTGGACATCTTCGAAGTCTCCATATATCGTACTGATCGCTCGTATAGGCGAAGTCTACTTTGGCAACAAGCAGCTTCTTGTTGGGTTGTTCGACCATCGCACTTCTTCGGATATCGACCATGTAATCGCTCTATGAAAGTAATGCACAGGCATGCGATGCCGGGGTTCTGCCCACCTCTCGTTCATGTGCATTAAATTCTCCAAAGCAATGCTACCTGAGTGTAGTGCCCAGATCCTTTCCTTGTCCAGCATGTTGTTCGGTAGCTAAAGATCCGGACACTTGCGGAGTCTTGAGAGGAATGACAGCTCGAGCGGACGTAGGTGCACCTCAAGGAGATTGGGCGGTCTTGAATTTGGACGTACGGACGGAGTCTCAGGTTTTGAAGGTGTTGGAAATTGACCGAACAT
>AFIY01001285.1:0-10993 GCA_000223825.2 Zymoseptoria passerinii SP63 | reverse complement strand
AGGGCGAGGTAAACATAGCCTAAGTATATTATTTTCAAGTCGTTCAGGCAGAAGCGGGGCTTGAGCGCGTGTGATAAAGTGATAATACCGAGCAGCTAATGCGCTGCTGCTACCAAGCGCTTAATGCAGGATGGAGCCAGGTTGGTAGTAGTCGCCAAATCGCTGTTGGCGGCGCAGGAGAGCCTCTAAAATGAAGCACTCTCCGTGCTCCGGTTCACGCTGTTCTTCCGCAGCGGATGCTATAATGACAACGGCTAGACTGTAAGTTATGTGACGAGTGTTAGGGACCGTATAGAGACAGGGAGATCCTGCTGCGGACAGGAGGTTTCGGACTGTCTGGACCTGGTGGGGTGGTAATCGCGACCGATGGGGAGAATATGGCCTACTACTCGCTGAAGGCCAACGGTGCGGTGCAGTATGGGCTCAATCTAGATACGGGAATCGTAGACTTGCAAAGAAGGAGGGCGAGTCTGGTGTACGATTCTTTCTGTTGTTGTCGAGGGTGTCCAGAATATACAGATGGACTGCAGAGGTCGTCGGCTTAGTCATCGCCAGAGCGAAATCCACGTCTCAAAGCCACACACTCCCCCAACTTATTCCTTCCGAAGTGCGCCTCATCATCACTCTCATCACGTTCATGGTTCATTTCGCGACGCATGGTCAAAGATATGGTCATGCTTTGGCGCTCGCTGCGAATAGAGCTCATGTCCCGAAAAGCAGCTCTAGGCATGCGTGCTTGGACTTCTTGGCTTGTACAAGCGGCGGAGCGGTCATGTGAGTGTTTGAGAAAGGTCTCCGCTTGCCAGTTTACCAGTCCTCGTCTTGAGAACACAATTCTTCACACCGTCTGGTTGTTAATGCTAACGAGATGCAACCACTCCGCTATGCCTATGCCACCCGCGCCGCGAGCAGCTGTCCGGCTGCCACGGCATGCCTGTCCCGCTGCTTCTCTTCTTCGTGTATCTGCAGACGGGCTCAACGACTAAGAGCCGACAGGGCTCTGCATATGTCCCAGGCAGCAGCTCTGGGCGCGCTTGTTACCGAGTCGGGTTACACAACGGGCGGAGCGGTCGCGCAAGGTGTTTAAGGATTATATCCACAGTTGCTCATGATCTTCACCTCCTCAATTTACCTCTTTTCCTGACTGTCGACTCCTTCAAGATGCAACCACTCCGCCATGCCATGCGTGCCACTAGCAGACAATCAACTGTCTCAAACACCCTGTCCCGCAGCTTCGTTTCGTCGCCTATCTGCAAGCTACCCAAGAAGTCACCGGTAAAGCGTGGAAGATCAGAAGGCTTAGCAGCAGGAGCCGAATCCGCCAAACCCGATCTGCTGGGAGGCATTCGTTGCCCGACCACTATGAAAAGCCTGCAATTTGTGACCTACTCCGGGTTCATGAGGACGCTTCAGAGGCTCAATCCCGACGTCACATTCACAAAGGAACAAGCCGACATGGCGTTGAAGAAATCTTTAAGGGAAGCAATGCCTCCACACGTCACAGATCACGCCCTAGCTGTACTTCAAGGCAAAAAACCAAGGAAATCTCCAGTCCGCACATCGGAGTTTCAGCATATTCCACGACTGCATGCGGAATCTGAGTCGTACTGGGCCGAGCGCGCCGACGATGAATCCGAACAGAGCAAGAGTCAGTGACCGCTGGACTCCACTCTTCGCAAAACTCGATGATGCAACGTCTCAGCTCGTGCAATCAATAGCACAGGTCCATCCTGCTAGCTTTGATCACTCTAAGATTGGGACCTTTGTTACCTGTCGAGCGACCGCCGTTCTCTTCAAATAGCGACGCAATTAGCGATGGACTTGAACACACGAGGCTCAAGAAATGCCCCTCCTGGTGTCGTATCCGACTTCGATCTGGATCTTGCCGCTTTGCGCAGTCCTATGTTAGCGGCCAACTTGGCTTTTCTGCTCCATAATTCGAGGATACTTCTTACATCTTTTTGGATTGTAACTGCTATCAACAAGTCCGTGACCAGCTCTTCCTTTCGGCCTTCAACGGATCGTGGTCAGCAGCTCATGACCATGCGATCAAGCTTGTCTCGCCTTATGGAGTGTTGAACTCGATCCACCGATGGAGGCTTGGACGAAGAGAACACGAATCTGACACACCGAGAAATGACATGGAGCCGGTTCAGCCAGCCATATGAAGAAGTTCTCATAGGGCGCAACAAGTTCCTCGCCAGATCATGACCACGGACGGGGTGGTGTTGGACGTTTCCAACGACGATAATTCAGGAGGGTCAGAATTCAACCGGGACTCTCCTCGTACAGCTGGATGCTTACGCTACTATGGTAGATCACAAGCTTGACATTTCGCACAGGCTCGTAAAAGCTCCTCTCCATTGTCTAAGCGTGAAAAGCAACAAAGACCCGATCGACAGTGCGACACATTCTCAACCCGAGGCAAGCCGAAAATCCCATTGTCCCTTGAGAAACCACGAGTAGATGCAGTTCCCATCCACTGCAACCCCAGAGGTGAAGTTCAAGCTAACTCCACGGCCGAACGCCACCCGCTAAGACGGCTCGAGCAAGCCAATGAATCCGGGCTGAGAAAGCTCAAATAGGAAGGAGGTCATGCAAAAGTCTTGGTACCTACCACTTTCGCGACAGCAGTGCTTGGCGTGGAAGACCCCCTATCACTTGGCTGCATGTCTCATTGGATTTTCTATTCTCCGAACACCTGCATCGGACCTTTCTGACCACTCTATTGGCACGCATCCACCATGTTGATCCCGAGCCAAGAATACAACATGTTGGAGAAGATGTTAGCTCGAGAGCTACTCACGCTGTCACTTGCCTATTCCATCGAGCTCCAGATTAAGGAGAGCTTCCGTCAAGACAGCAAAGCAAAGGCTATATCTACGGGACCTCCACGTAGTGTCGTGATGGTCGATACAGCCCGTATGACTTGCGTCCTGCTATTGTCCATTCTTTAGCCCATCATGCGTGGCAGTCAAATTGCCTCTTGGGCAGCTCTTATCACTGCGGCATACGCTCATCCTCAACACGACGCGATCCGTCATTCCTCCAACCCTCTCCAAGCCCGACAGGTGGCCAGTGGCGATGCCCTCGAGAACTTCCGCCCTCGTCAACGCTCCGCATACGTCGAATCCGCTGCGGTAGAAGGCGAGGTCCAAGCAGCGAGCTCATCGTCCGAATCCTCCGACGGGGAACGTACCAACCAGCCCGCTTATGTCCGAGCAGCATCCCGACTAGTGCGCAGTCTCTTTCCAGATGCCGAGTTCCGTGTGGTCGGCGATTACTATGTCAGCGGTAGCGGAATCGGACATGTCTACTTCAAGCAGACAGTGTTTGGCTACGATATTGACGATGCCGACTTCAATGTGAATGTGAGTTGTTCCTTGTCTACTGATACGTCGCCTATGCCGCTGACTTCGAGCTTAGGTCAACGAGGATGGAAGTATCTTCTCTTATGGCAACTCGTTCTATACTGGAGCTCTACCAGCGTCAGCGCCCGAGGTCCCACAACTGCTCGAACCCGTCGAAGTTGTCTCCAGTGTAGCACGCACCCTCGATCTTCCCATCGACCCTGCACAGGCCGAGATCGTGGAGGAGGACAGCGCCGCGTTCAGAGTGGAAGGCTTGTCTAACGTTGAGTCTGCGCCGCAAGGACAGCTCGTATACTATCGCAATGCCGAAAACACACTCGTGCCAGCATGGCGCTTGGAGACGGATGTCTCTGACAACTGGTTGACTACCTACCAACAAGCCGATGGATCAAACGAGATCTTGGCCGTGACTGACTACGTCGCCGACGCATCCTACGAAGTCTTGTAAGCATGCGGCTCATGATGTCCCGTCTCCACCATACTGACCTATGACCCAGCCCATGGCCGCTCAACAGCCCACTCGATGGTCGACGCAAGAAGGAGAACAGCCCCGATGAGAAGAAAGCTAGCCCTCGTGGCTGGCATAACGACGGGCTGCGAAAGTTCACTGTAACTGCCGGCAACAATGCCATTGCTCAACCCAACACGGATGGCGATGCATTCTACCTCACCGAGCCTCGCCCGGAGAGCGCATCACTCGACTTCGTCGCTCCCTTTGACCCAGCGCTGGAGCCGGCCCAATACATCAACGCCTCCACCATCCAACTCTTCTACACCAGCAACAAGTACCGAGATGTGCTCTACCTCCTCGGCTTCACCGAGGAAGCAGGAAACTTCCAAACCTCCAATTTCGGCCGCGGCGGTCTCGGCGGTGACTCGGTCATTCTCAACACGCAGGATGGCTCCGGCGTGAACAATGCCAACTTCGCGACTCCCCCCGACGGCTCGCAGGGCCGCATGCGCATGTACCGCTTCAACCAATCGACCCCCAACCGCGACTCCTCCTTCGAGGCCGGCATCGTCATCCACGAGTACACCCACGGCCTCTCCAACCGCCTGACCGGCGGCCCACTCAACTCCCGCTGCCTGTCCGTCCTCGAATCCGGAGGGATGGGTGAGGGCTGGTCCGACTTCTTCGCCACCGCGATCCGCGTCCAGAACGGCGACAAGCGCACGGTCGACTATCCCATCGGCGACTACGCTTTCAACGACCCCAAAGGAATCCGCGCGTACGTCTACTCCACCAGTCTGACGACCAACCCGTACACCTACTCCTCCCTCAACACCCTCACCCGCGTCCACCAGTTCGGCACCGTGTGGTGCTCGACGTTGTACGAGGTGCTGTGGAACCTGATCGACAGCCGGGGCAACACGAACCGCCAGACGCCCGCTTTGACGGGTCGTGGGATTCCGGTCGATGGGAAGTATTTGGCGATGAAGTTGGTGCAGGACGGTATGGCGCTGCAGCCTTGCAATCCGACTTTCCTGCAGGCGAGAGATGCCATTTTAGATGCTGAGAGGGCGTTGACGAAGGGTCAGTATCGGTGTGACTTGTGGAAGGGGTTCGCGAAGAGAGGGTTGGGTGAGGATGCGAAGAGGGTGGGAACGGTCTACACTGATGGGTTCAAGATTCCCGATGGTGTGTGTTAGGAGGAGATGAAGGAGATGAGGAGCATGTATTTTGGCTCGAGAGCCTGAAAGGATATGACCGTTCCGCAGAAATCTTCGTACGCCTGCCCGCACGGGTACCTGCACGCAAACTTGGCCGCACCGCTACCTTACCCCCATTCAGCCGTATTGTCACTTTACTCGTGCGCCTCTTGGACCGTACTGCTGACTCACCTGTACGCCTACCTGTATGTCTATTCAGTCGCATTGCTGACCTACCTGCACGCCTACACATGTCGGCATGCCAAATGCACGACTATCGACCCGTGCAGAGAACTCGCTAGTCCGCGAGCACGGACGGTGCGTGGACGGTGACATGGACGAGGACATGTACGGCGACACGCACTCAGAACTCGTCGTGACATCTTCGTTGGTCCTCTTGGGCGATCTTCGGTAGATGTCTCCATCCATCAAATGTTGAGGACTTCAAAAAGGCCTCCAAACCTTGCTTGAGCATGATTGTGATCTCAAGAACGGTGTGTAGGACGCCTTTGCACTTGGTGGTAAGATACTTCACCATGGTCGCGAAACAGCGCGACTCCAGACGCTCGTGTGGTGAAGGTAAAAGCAGTCGAACGGAGCCATCGCCGCTGCAGCGGCAGATCGTTTGGCGGTTGCTGATGGACGGCCAAGTGAATCGCAACTCCAGGCTGGGGTCCGTTACAATGTATTGCTGAGCTTGGCAGCGAGACACTAATTAATTGAAAGGGATTTGGAACTCGATTTCCGGATGAGGCAAGCGGGAAGGTGGAGGCGTGATGATGTCGCCCGCGGGTGTTGGGTAATGCATTTACGAAAACTTCAATACCTGAGGTGTGTCGACAATCCCAGTCATATAGGGAGTCGGATGGATGGTTTGCCAATGCCATATTTGGCTCTTGCGGCCTTGCTCGGCCAGGTGCTGAGGTGAGATGTATGATGCTGGATGCCACGTGAGGTCGTGCGACATCGCCCCTGTGAATCGCGAGATGGTGATTGTGGAAATTCTCTTGATCCATGACTCCGCGGTATGTATGCGGCAAATCTTAGGATTGCCGGCCAAAGCCAAACGAGTCGGAAATTCAATGAGGCTCAAATTCACCCGAGAGCGAAGAGTAAAAAATTTACCGAGAAAACACCTCATCAAGAGGTCTTCGTACAGTAGCTTCGGTCCTGGCCCTGCATCGTCGGGATTCGGCGAGGGGTCTTTGCAAGGTCACAGGGATTGCCTGCTTGCCTGCACAGGGCGTGCACGATCCTCGAGGCTGCGAGATTTCTTTGCACTTTCTCCGCGGGTAAGATCTCAGAGGGCAAAGCTCGACGTGTCCGGTCCTGCTACAGTAGTCACCGCCCCAGGAGTGTTTGAGGGTCGAAGCGCGAGTCAAGTGTCAATTTCCTGGGCTCCGACGAAGAACCGTGGTGGTGATTGTTGCAAATGGTTCTTCCCAGAAGGCACAGAAAAAGCTTCTGGAAAAACTTCCAACGCGGCGGGCTTGTGCTTCGGTCCGGTTGGAAGTGTGAGATGAGGTGGATCTGCCGGGGAGCGGGAATCGAGTCCCTGTTCCTGGCAATGGAAGAAGTCTGTGAGCGATGAGAGCAGAACAGAAGGTGATCATCACTGATGGTGCTCTGCGGATGCGGGACACTACTACGTCGGAAATGTCGGCAACCCGACGAGTGCGAGTGTTCTGTTGAATTATAAAATGCGCACACGGTAGTTCTTCTATTCGCGGACATGGGAGAGGTGCAGAGGTTATCTATCATTTGGCCAATGGCGCAACACATCTGTCCACGGACCACGACAATGATCACGCTTGGTTGATGATGGGACAAGACAATGGAATGTAAAATATATGGCTGGGCTGATGTCCTAGAAGGATGAACCACGTCTCCATGGTCCCGGGTTTTGCCAAACTCCGCTCGGAAGCAGGAAACACGCTGCTTCCGTGTCCTGAAGGCCTCAATCGAGTCAATCCTCCTCATCACTGCAACGTAAGTAAGGTACCCAAGCCAGGCTGTTTCTCGGGGAACAACGATAATGCGATGACGATTGACAGGGGCACGAGAAAAAACAATGGAATGATTCGAATGAACCAGCCAGCGACAAGGTACCGAGGTAATTCTAGACTGCATCTTGTCATCATCAGACCGTCACACGTGTCCGGCCGGCAGAGATGATGTCAATGGAAAATTCCACCATCGTTCTGGTCCTTCTGGAAGCAATGGAAGGTCAGCCACAGTGGGGGTCATTTCCGTTTCAACTTTCACCCGCGTTTGTTTGCCTTGCTTTGTGCCGGACACGGGAACTGATCTTCTAGAACAATGTCGGAAAGAGGCGTGCGTGTTCCTGGAATGAGATCTGTTTTGAATCGTGCTGTGATGTGCTGTGCTGTGTTGTGATGTGTTGTCAATAGAGAATAATTGAACGTGTATGTATATATCCTAGTAGTAGTGGTGGCATCGATCGTAATATTCTATCGGGCCTACAGAGTCGACTAATTAATCTACTCGCCTGGTCTCGCCTCGTACGTAGTCTCTTTCCAGACAGGCCATGTCTTCTTTCTGAACAAACTACTGCCGCTCGGTCATCGACCAACGACCGACCACCCGAGAAAGTCAGTCGAGCTCCGTGCTGACCTACCTGGACGCTCGCTGATTTTATTAGACTACAGCAGCCTGACAGGAGCAGCTAGCACGGTCAGACAGTCAGACTAGACTCTCCGCTCCAACTTCGGCGCGCCAAAGACTGTGCGACTGACTTGCGACTCGCCGACTGCCACTCCAGCCTGCAACTGCCGCCCACCCCACCGCACATTCCATTCTTCTTGCCCTCACGCAACACAACACACCACACCTCTCCCATCACCGGGCCTTCATCATCCTCGACTCACCATCAAATCGACCTCGCTCCGACCGACTTGTGCCGACTGCCTCCATCCCCTCCCATCTCCCTCCACCATCGGGACACCGACGTCGCGCCGACGCTCTCGGACAACCACGACCGAATCCACCCTTGTGCACCGACGAACGCTGCTCCACCACATCGCTGCTCAACCCGACTCCTCCACCACCGCCGCCGCCGCCCTCCACTCTCCATCCAGACCCGATCCGACGGACCGGCGGTCGATCAGGCACGACCGTGAAATAAATTCCACCACAGCACTTCAACGTCGTACCAGATCTGCGCAGGTCACGCCCCACCGCGACAGACTGCCACGAGCCAAACAAAAACTCCTCTCGTGCCCGGACGATTCCTATCGCCCTGGCTCGCACCCCATTCACGTGAGACGTTTCGTCTCACTCACAAACTGGCGTCGTTCCGGCAGTGTTGGACTGCTGGCCTCCCTCATTGCGAGGCCAAACCTGTCGTCACCCAGAGAAAGAGCTTGTTTCGGAGCGTTATGATTCTGCGAAAGACGACGTCGCCGATATCCACCACCACCACCAATACCTCCTCCGTCTCCTCCGCTTCCTACGCCTCGTCCCACACCTCCTACGGATCCCGCAGACCGTACTCCGATTGCGACGCGGACGACGAGAAGGGACTCATGTCCTCGGACGGCTCGATGGACCAGTCTCGCCCGCTGTCAGTGGCCATGCCGACAACAGTGGGCCCAAATGGTCCATTATATCCACGGAGGCCCAACCTGAGGGAGATTCTTGCAAATACATCTCCGCCACCGTGGACACTCGCGGCGTTCATGGCATACCTATCGAGCAATCACTGTCTGGAAACGCTGGAATTCACAATGGACGCTGGAAGATATAAAAAGCACTACGCAAAGATGATGTCGCGAGCCACAGACGGCGGAGAGCCACCCCCAAAAGATCGGGAATACGTTGCGGCGCTATGGCAGCGTCTGGTCGAAGCATACATCCAGCCGAATGGTTCTCGCGAGGTGAACCTGCCATCGGCCGTGCGTGATCCCATCGTCAGCCTCAAAGCGACGTCAAATCCTCCTCCACCGGAAGCGCTCGACCCAGCCGTGGCCAAGATCTACGAGCTGATGGAAGAATCTGTGCTCGTACCCTTCCTGAACTCTGTCTACCTTCAAACCGCTCATCCCGCGCCATCAACATGGCCATACGCCGGTAATGCTTCAGACGAGTCACTCAACAACAGTGCCTCCCGCGATGCCCGATTCCATCGCCGCGCACGACCTTCTCCTCCTCTCAACACCGCCGTGCAACCTCCCGCATACTCTTACTCACCAACCTCGTCCGCGACTTCAACATCCTCCTCTGCAGCCTCCGGATCGCACTACTTCCGCAAGTCCACTCCAATGTCCACGACGTCTTCTGCTCCTCCTCGGTCGCGCTTTAGCGTCAAGCTCGGCTCTCCGACTTCCTCGACCTCTTCACCTCGGACGAAGCCTTCCGTCGCTGAAAGGGCCGCATACGACCGCCACAACAAGCTCCACTCCCCCGCCACAACAAGCTCCACTCCAATGCCACATCCGCGACAAACACCAGCAATAGTGCACCGCTTATGACAGACGACAGCGGGAATAGTACCGGGTCGCCGACGCGTGACTCACCGATGACGCCGCCGATGAGTCCGCCAGAATCGGCCAGTGGGAACAGTCCAAAGAGGGATTCGGGGATGTGGAAGAAACTGGGCAGACTCAGCGGGATGAAGGTCGGGAAGAAGAAGAGTTTGGGTGGGCTGAAGGAGGAAGGAGGTGCAGGAAGGACGGTTTGAAGAAGTGAAGTCTTTGCCGGATCCAAATTTTTGAAGGATTTATGAATCTACGATATGCCTGAAATCGAAGTCTAGGTGGCCATTACACAGAGCCATCGCACGCAAGCTGGTATTTCGAACGACCTGCGACTGGTCAACCGCGACGAGGCACAAGCTCAACATGGCAGAATCAACGCTACGAACTCGAGTCATATCCAGCAAAGATGACGTCTTACGCCTGGGGAGGTGCGCACGCTGGCACGATAGCATACAGAGTAGAAATTGTTTGAAGAAAAAGAACGAACAGAGCTCGGCACAGGACGACTCGGCAAGCATACGCCACGAATGAAGGACTGTCGCCATCTTTCCCGTCAGGAAGAACAGACCATGAAGAAGCCCAAGACGACAGCGCAGTGCGCGGCTTCACGAACAGAAGCTTGAATAGACAGACTGGGATGGGATGGGATGGATGGATGGAATACTAGCACCGCTCACGTCTACGATGATACCTCCTCAATGTCACTTACTACTCCTTTCGAAGAGGTCTTTGGACTTCTTCACGCCTCACTCGACTTGCCTCGTCTCTTCTCCAGCTCCACCCCCATCTGCCGCAATCACAATTTTCTCGCATCGAACTTCCCACACACGTATACCGTGCAGGAAGTATTCTCAAAAACAAAATCAAATACGAAAACTGTGGAGAGGTGATGGCTGATCCTTGATCCTGGATTCCCGAATCATGGTACCGGTCCGAGTGGGGGAGGGTTTGGTTGGTTTGATGTTGATGAGTTGATACTATGTACTTACTACCTGTCTTCTCTGCTGTAACTCGCTTTGTCGGCGTTCAATTTTCGAGATTCTCCTTGACGCCGGAGATTTCTGGCTCGGCATTGCGAATTGATGAACTCAGGGAGTGATGGTGAGATGTCGTAGCCTGGCAAGTTAGACCTATTGGTTGGAAGCTAAAGGGGTGGATCTTCGGGTGATGTTGAAGTCTACCATGTGAAGGTGAAGTGAGAAGTGGTTGGGCTTTGTGGCGGTCCCGGAAAGTGGCGTTTCTATTCTCCTTCGACTAGATCCACATCCTTCTCTACGACCAGTGAACTACCTAGTAATAATAATTAGTAATTTGTACCTAATTACTAGTTACTATTACTAAAAGAGTGGCAAGTTATAGTAAATAGTAACTAGTAACTTATCCAGATAGTAATAGTAATAGTAATAATTTCTATATAACTCTATACTAATGCCCTATAAACGCCTCCTAAATATCTTTTAATCTATACTATCTTTT
>AFIY01001286.1:0-16820 GCA_000223825.2 Zymoseptoria passerinii SP63 | reverse complement strand
AACTATAGCGTAATCGACTAGGCAGCCTAGGCTTATCTTATAAGGTAAGTCTCCTTATCCTCTTTACTATCCTCGTCTAGATCTTTCCTCTTACTACCCTTACTACCCTCGCTCTCCTCCTACTCCTTACCTACTATAGGTAGCTCTACCGCGTACTCTACCTAAGCGCCCCCCTCGTTAGTAAAGGCTAAGGATAAAGGAAGCTAACCGAGTAGCGGTCGTAATCCTAATATACGACGGCTACTACCGCTACTACCTAAGGGTATAACGATAAGACAATAACGATCGTAACCCGGACTTGAGGTCGTAAAGTAATATACTACCGAGCGTCGTAGCCTTAGCTACGTACTACCTAAGACTTATATATACTTCGTCTTACGATATAAGTTATAAGGAGAATTCTAGAGTACCTTACCTACCCGGTTTAACTACTTTAATCGCTATAAAGAAGGGAGACGAATCCGACGAACCGTAATTATAATTTATAGCGCTATCTAGCTAGATAAAAAAATAGATATTATAGGATTATCGTCGATGGAAATTCGAAGTAAAGGTACTAATTACGGGCGTCGCCTTACTTCAAGGTATAAATATAGTATTAATTAGCCCTAGTATTATAAGTAATATTCTCTAATAGCTAGAGCCTATTATAGAGGTAAGATTACCTAATAATAGTTATGTAATCTCGTAGTAAGTATAGAGATTATATCTTTCCTTTTGTCTAGTAGAGATAGCAATTAATTAATTACCTTATGAATAATGGTAACAGTTAATTATTCCTACCAATAGCTATATGCAACAGAGCCGAGTCCCTTTCATCGTATGCGGACGGCTTGGTAGTGGCCGACTCTACGCTGCTCTGCAAACCGCTGCACACACTCCACTATCCCTCCCTGCTCTGCTTGGTGTGCTACTTCACGGGACGAATGGTGCCGGCCTTGTATGCAGTCGCCTTGAAGCTGTGCTTCCGAATGCAACGCTATCTCCATGAAATCGAGTACCATTGATTGCGAGATAGTGGACCATGTATACAGGAATCCGTGCGGCCGTGCCGCAATCGGGCAACTACTAGCAGTATTATGCATTTTCGAAGCCAGGTTTCGGTCAGTTCGACTTGACCAATCTAGGACCCCGCGGCTTCCTGCACGTTTGAAGACCTTTGTACCTGAGATGAGATGGGGGTACGTTCAAATCTTCTCGAGTGCGTATTTCTCGTCCCTATTGCCGATCCAAAGAATGACCTTAAGCTGAATTTGACGAAAGTAGGGGTTGCATGTCACGTTTTCGACCTCGTGTGTGGAAAGCACCGTATCATGCGCAGGTCCACGGGACCCGGTCCTGGTGAAAATACAGTGCTGACTATGACATCGAATGGCTGTCCGTCCCTCGGTCTAGGGTCGGATTGCCTGTTCTCCTAATTGACAGGCCACGAATTCAAGGCAAGGCTTCAACAGTCCCTAAATTCTAATGACGAATTCGATGCGCTTTCACACATGCTAACGCCATCGCCAATGTCACGATCTTCCGCCACTTGCACGCTTACAAATGCCATCGCAAATATCACGAACTGCAACGAGAAGAGCTTCCTCATCGCCAAACCAAGACCTGCCGGCTCGTAAGGCCAGTCAGAGGGCGCACGCACTCGATTTGATGAAACCTGGGGAGGACTGGAGAAATTTACCCAACAGTGCAGAGCGACGGAAGATACAGAACCGGATCGCCCAGCGATCATATCGTATGATATCTCCCCTGCTCCACCATGCTCTTCGTTTCACAATTGACATTGCTGCCCAGGACGGTCTATGCAGGCTCGTAAAGCCGAAATCGAGCACTTGAAGCAGCAATTGAAAGAAGCTCGTGGTTCACCACCCGCAGAAACCCAGCCTCCACCGTGCAATTCATTTGTCGATCCTTCTGCCAATGTTACACGCGATCAAGATCATTTCCTTGCATTGGTGAGTTTGAAGCGAGCTTCGCTCAATCATCATACATCGATTTGACCGGTCCGCAGAGAGAAACTCATGCAGCCTCTCTTCAAGCAATAACTCAGAGAGCAATCAATTCGGAGAATACTACCCAACCTTTTGACTACGCAACTCCGGACTCGCAGACCCAAGGACCGGCACACTCTGCGTTGCCCGACAAAGCGTTCGCAACGACGTCAACAACCGACAATGTGACAGATTCCAACAGCGAGAACATGATACCAAGCCCGCATCACCTACAGAAGACCTCCAATACTTGCCCGGAGCCACTCCATACGACGCCTTTGGGCTGCGAAGCGGTACGAGACAAAGGAGAATTCAAAGCTCTCATACAGGACCACACCTCTCTGCCTGAGTCGATTCCGTTGAATGTACATACCGGATCATCGATCAACGGAGAGGAAGTCGGTTGGGAAACATGCTGGCCGTGGTCAACACCGGAGCATACAACAAATGCCGGCCGGCCGTGCTATGTTTCTGCCCGGTCCGGAATGAGCGCCTCCGTAGCTTTCCCGCAACATCATGTCGGCCTGCAAGAGCCTCCCAGCATCGAGAGATCTCTATTGCATCTGGCAATAAGCAGTGGGAGCTGTGAGGTTCTGGAAATGCTATTGCAAGACGATGAAATCTTCATCGACCAGAAAGACGCCTCTGGTATGACGCCTCTACAGCGCGCAGTCATACTAGGCAGACCAGACATGGTCTCCGTTCTGCTTGATCACGGGGCTGACGTCTCTGGTCGGCAATGAGTGCGAAATCTTGATAGGCGACGCATTGTTAGTCGAAGGATGATTCTTGGATTTATTATCCAATCTTTGCTGGTACCAGCAGCTTGTTTATCCGCCCCCTCGTCCCGCTTGAGATCTTCAATGATCCTTTGACGCCTTCATGGTGTCGAAGCCGAGTGGAGGTAATATGTCACCAGATGGTTGTCTCCTTCGGCCGCCGCTACTCGGTGCTGGACCGCTTTCAGTCGACCTTCTGATATCTTTTGCAGTTCCTCCCCGACGTTGATGACGTGCGCCTGGTCCACCGCCTCAACGCGTTTCCATCCATCAGAGTGCATGATCTGGACATCCACGAATGGGGCAACGTAGTACAAAATGGTCAAGAGGCCACTGTCGGCATGTCCAGCGATGAGTGGAGTGCCCGGTAGCGCCGTGGCGATGCCTAGCCCCAGGTTGCTCTTGCCTGGGTTGCTCGTGTCGATGCCCGGAAGATTCAACGCTTCGCACAGGATCGAAAGGATGTGGCGTAGAACTTGGTCGCTGGCCGTTGTCACGTCCATGAGGCTTCGTTCCACGTTCTTAAGTTCGGTGGGTAGCTCCAGTGTTCCTTGAAGCTGTTGTTGCCGACTGATCTAGTGTTCCGACACATGTGAGTGGAATTTTGGACCTCTGAGTCTTGCATTGTCGTACCTCAAGAATATCGATTTCCGGATCTTCGACCTTTGCGTATCTGTAGAGTGTGGGTCTTCAAATGCTAACAGCCGTGTTCGAGCTGAACATACCCTTGATCTGGCTTCCCAGAGGCATACTTCATCTTCTCGCTCAACGGCCGCGCGAAGAATCCACGTTGAGCATCGTCCACAGTGTGTAGGGCTCGATGAAGCATCTCTGACTCTGCATCGTCCAACATGAGATGGAAAATCCCGGTGTCGCAGCAACATGAGACTAGTTTGCCTATCTCTTCCGCGTTGCCAGCCTTGAGATGGCGATAGCTGAGCTGTTCAAGTTGAAGGTTTGACATCTTGCAATTGCGTGGTAATCTCTCCAACGCCAGGTCGACGCTGCAGTTGTGCCTATAACGTGGGAAGGGCACATGAGTAGTGGGAGCTCAGGCAGTAAGCAGCTAGTGTCAAGGTAGGTAAGCAGACCGTATTACTACTCTTTGGTCAAGCTTCACAGATGAGCTTGAGTCATCAAGCAGCGTCCTCACGCATGTGTCCGATCCTTCCTTAGATACATGTTGCAGCACAATGTGCTCACGCTGAATAAGACTTGCGGGAGCTATCCTAGTACCGATTCTAAACGCTCTCGTCCCACGTCATAGCCAGTGCAGAATTGAGCCAGTTGCTCGTCATTTGTCTCCAGACTCCGAAGACATTCTGTATAAAGAGTCGACTTCCGCTTGATGATATGACCAAGATCCTCCCTGGCTACGCCTGACAGCAGGTCGGTCCTGGAGTACACCAGAAGCTCAAGATTGAAAAATGCAAGGGACAAGCCCAGAAGGAAATCGTCGTGCTGGTTGTACTGTATAGACCATCCCAATAGGTCGTAGCACAAATCAATTGCTGGCGAAGACGGTTGAAGCTCCAGGATCTGCTCCAAATGGCTTGGTATTGGCAGCATGAAATGCTGTAGCATCTGCAAGCCAATCGAGATGATGTCCAGATTGCTCCCGCATGGCGTACCGTCGTGCATGCCAGCAACCCCATCAGTTGACGTAAAGCCCATCTCAGCACGCAAGATCTTAATAGCGTGAGTCGCCAGCCCATCCGGAGTACGACACGGAGAGCAGGTGACATTCTCAAGTATGCAAACATGTGTGAACCACAACGGTATGATCGCCACTGCACCAGCCGGGCAGATCAGCCGACCACACGGCTGGAATTGCGGGGACTCGTAGTTCTTGGCACACGGGATCCGGGGAAGATGCTGTAGGATAGGGCGAGTTCGTGCCAAGTCGTTCCTCGACGGGATTGTATGCGTCAACTGACAGACAGTCGGAATCCCGAGTAGGCGCTCATAGGCTTGAGCAGCGGTCTCGCCTTCAGACGCCAAAGAATCGATCCACGTACGCATCAACAGTACTTCGTGATTGCTGAACGCTCCAAACATCTTACCGTCCCATAGCATCTCGCGAATGAGCCGACTTTTCTGGCTATTTCCTGGATAGACCCATGGCTTGGCTGTCTTGAGGGCCGAAATGATGCCATCGCTCTCGTCATCATCTCTGCTGTATGCCAAGGCGCTCATCCAGTCGGACAGTCGTTTCTTACCGATGCGTGCTGAGCTGGCGCAGTGAAAACGGTGTGAAAGTAGAGACTTGCTGCGCAGCATGTCCAAGACTTGGTTCTCACACTTTTGCAAGCTCTCTCCATTATCAAGGCTTTGCGACAAGAGGTATCCGCTCTGGATGCGTCTCCACACCGCCTGCACGCCTTCCGGACCCGTCCTCTGAATGTGTGACATGTAGTCATCTACGATCTGGAGCGCCATGGCAGAATGTCCGGAGTGTGCATTGTCTATCGAAATGTGCAGCGAGAAGTATCGATCGGAAATTCCAAGCTCTGGCAGTTCCCGTGAGGCGATCAATGTCTGAGCCGACAGACGCTCAAAGTGAAGATTGAAACCAAGGATCTCGGGAAGAAAGTCATGTGGAAAGAGTGAGATGAGGAGGTGGCCGACACCTGTCTTCCATATTTGAGGATCATCAATGCGTTGGTCCTCGTGCAAGAAGTCCCGGCTGTGGCATGGTGGTAGCTCCACACCAACGTCGTGTCGTCGTGTAGCAACCGTCGATATATCAATATATGATTCTTCAGCGCATCGCCGTCTCCGAGTTCTTCAGACAGTGTCTGCCAAGCTCGACTGGTGAATCGCCTGACAGCAAAAGGTGTCGTCGCCTTGTGAATATGGCTCAACCATGCTCCATCGATGAGGTTAAGAGGAGCAAGATTCCTGAGCCAGTCGCGCGCGCTGTCTCGGTCGTGGAACAGACGTCGATTGGCGCCCTTGGCGCGCTGCTTGAGATAGACGTCCCATTCCTTGAATACGTCCTGATCTTCCGCCTGGAGGAATTGCTCCAGAGCAGGAAGACCATAGGTCTCGATGTGGAGAATGCTGCGCTTCGCAGACTTGTATCGTTCAGCCAGCACACCCTCGCGGAGAAATTTCAACAAGACATCTCTGGCATGCGGCAGGATTTGAGGGTTCGCCGTCAGGTTCAGCAGACTGTGGTAGAGTTCCTTCCATGCCAGAACGTTCTCATCGGTCGAGGGCCCGACTGGCACGATTGCATTCCTTGCGGCTGCATCGCCGATCTTCCATTGTGAGGCCTTGAGAGCATAGATGGCTGCTATTGGCAGCACTGGCGCAATGAGGAGATACATCCACCATGTTGACTCCGGGAAAGACATTGTCCACGACCGAGGAAGCTGTATCTTAATGGCCACCAAACGGATGGTCGTGCAGAGGGTTCATCTTGCGACAATAAGGAGCGGCGCATGGCAGGCACAAGTTCCAGAGAGTGGATCCGGGTTTGCTTACTGTACGTCGAGACATGGCGATCCCAACCACGTCGGGGCAATGAAAGTTGACAATTCATCGTGGATAGCTTGGCCCTCGAAAGCTTCACATTACCAGGCAACGTGTGCACGGGCGAAGTCGAGGAGGAAGCTGGCGTACAGGAGGAAGCTGGCTCACAGGAGAACAATGGCATAACCTATCAGAATTGCTGCCTGGAAGAGATGCCTGAATCTACAATCCCTGTACATGCCAAGTTCAACGTCGTCTGTCGAAAAGGTCCATAGTTTTTCCAACACTTTGAATCAGCCTACCAACCTCGTTGCGTCCACTCCTACCCTCGGGGAGTCCGCAACTTCCCTCGTCCGGGAGGTATACTGCAGACACTAGACGTGACGCATCGACCATGCTTCGAGCTGCTTACTACCGTGGGCTAGTAAGCCAACCTTGGCGTCGCACATGGCGACTACGTCCATGGGACGGGACGTTCCACGATGATACCGCATCGCATGCACGCCGGTATTGTGCACATGCCCTGGCAGAAGAGTCGCCCCGGTCTGCGACTCCAGCGTCCGCACTCCCATTTTCAACGACTCGGCAAACCAAGCTTGATGCCATCCGCCCGGAGCAGGTCATTTTGATTGTCCTTTAACATCGAGCTACTCGAGCTGTCCCGGATCTCTGATACTCACCACCTGACTGCAACTATGGCAAAGTCGTTTGAGCCGATGACTTGCGCCATGTCATGCGAAGTGGAATCAGATGAAACCAAGGGTGCCGCCTCTCGGAAGGACAAGTTCAACCCTCTCAAGAAGAGACGAACGCCGCCCGTGCCGTCTACGCGCGGCGAATCTGGCGAGTTCCGCGCGGGCTTGTTGTCCTCGCTCTACTTCCAATGGATGTTACCCCTGCTCTCGGTAGGGTATCAGCGGCCTCTGGAATTGAACGACGTCTGGGATGTCAATCCAGAACGTAGCATTTGTAGACTCACGAGCAGCTTCAAAGGATGTCTAAAGGAGCGTAAGGCGGTACCAGGGAGACTGGACCCTATCATCATGGCCCTGTACGATGCCTTCAGGACCGACTTCTTACTCGGTGGTCTTGGACAGCTAGTGGCTGGCTGTCTGCAGGTCCTTGCGCCATTCGTGCTGAAGTACCTCATTCAGTACGTGCAAGAAGCCTACAACGCCAGGATCAATGACGTCGAATCGCCGGCTATCGCAAGAGGACTTGGCCTTGTGATCGGTATCGCAGTGATGCAGTTATTCCAATCGCTGGGCGCAAATCAGTACTACTACCGCAGCATGATAGTTGGCGGCCAAGCACGCTCGACAATCATCGCATGCATCACACAAAAGGCCATGAAGCTATCTGGCAGAGCGAGGACTGGACGTGAAGGCAGCATTGATCAAGGGTGGAGCAACGCCAAAATCGGCAATCTAATGTCCACTGATACATCACGCATCGATTCTGCCGCTTCCCAGATACATCGTTGCTGGGTCGGCCCTATACAGATCGTGCTTGCGCTTGCGCTACTCTGTATCAACCTAGGCTACAGCGCTCTAGTTGGCTTCGGCCTCTTTTGCGGAGTGACTCCACTTTTGGCTTTAGCGATTGGCGCTCTCATTGTACGTCGAGACATCATCAATCGATTGACGGATGAGCGTATCCATCTTACGCAGGAAACCTTCAGTGCCATCAGAATCGTCAAATTCTTCACCTGGGAGAGCAAGCTGATCTCGAGACTGGACGACATTCGAAGCTTGGAAACCAGCAGAATTGCATACTTGATGACAATCCGCAATGCGGTCCTTGCAGCCGCGGTGGTTCTACCTGCGGTAGCTTCCATGCTGACATTCATCACATACAGCCTGTCAGGACACCATCTGACAGCAGCACCCATTTTCTCATCTCTTGCGTTATTTAACGCTCTTGGAATTCCGCTGGAGGTGATGCCGACCGCGATTGGACGAGCAATAGATGCCTTGGCCGCCGTCAAGAGGATATCAGCCTTCTTGGACGCCGAGGAAGCGACGGATCATGCTGCTATCGATCTCAACCAGGAGGATGCCATCATGGTCGATTGTGCAAGCTTTGTCTGGGAGCACAGCGCCTCACGGTTAGACTCGGAAGGACAGGCTCTACAAAACTACATTCCCTCATCGAAGACGGATGGCATGCTCCAAAATACTTGGGACAACGTCAGACAAGGAAACCCGACGCAGCCCGCATTCTCGATCAGGGACTTGAGCTTTTGTATCGGACGACAAGAGCTGGTCGTTGTGATTGGAGCCACTGGATCGGGTAAGAGCTCTCTACTTTCCGCATTGGCGGGAGATATGCGTCGAACGAAGGGAAGTGTGTCGTTCGGTGGTTCGCGCGCGCTGTGTTCGCAGTCCCCATGGATTCAGAATACGTCCTTGAGAGACAATGTCACTTTCGGCAAGGCTTTTGACCAGGGTCGGTACAAAGAAGTGGTTCAGGCATGTGCTTTGCAGCCAGATATTGATATCCTACCCAACGGTGACTTGACCGAGATTGGCGAAAAGGGAGTCACTATTTCCGGTGGTCAGAGACAACGCTTGAGTCTCGCAAGGGCCATATATTTCGAAGCCGACATAGTGCTTATGGACGACCCCCTTTCGGCGGTAGATGCTCATGTCGGCCGTCATATCGTGGATCATGCCGTCTGCGGCCTCCTTCGTGACAAATGCTGCATTCTCGCTACACATCAGCTGCATGTCCTTCCCAGGGCTGACAGGATCATCTGGATGAAGGATGGATCCATTTACAAGATTGCCACATACGAAGAGTTGATCGTCGGTAACGTCGAGTTCCAGGAGTTGATGATCGATACCGATGCTCTGCTACATGGCTCCCAGCAATCTACCGATGCAGTCGGTGACATCCCGAAGGAAGAGATCACACCTGTAGAAGCTACTACTGGAGGACAAGAGCCCACGCGTATATTGATGCAAGTCGAAGAGCGAGCAACAGGCTCTGTCAGCTGGGCTGTCTATGCGGCATTTATTCGAGCATCAGGCTCGATCTGGAACCTCGCAGTGGTAACAACTGTCCTCTCAATCGCTCAAGGCGCAAGTGTGCTTACCACTGTCTGGCTGTCATGGTGGGTCTCACGAAAGTTCAGCAACTTACAAGTACCGCAATACATCGGTGTCTACGCCGCCCTCGGAGTCTTTCAGGCGATACTAATGTTCGTCTATGCTACGACATTGACCGCCCTGTGCACTCGGGCAGGGAAGACCATGCTCAACAATGCTATATCGCATACCATTCGGGCGCCCATATCGTTCTTCGACACTACTCCGATCGGCCGTATCACCAACCGATTCTCAAAAGACGTGGACACCATAGACAACTCCCTGACCGACGATCTACGATTCCTACTTTATATCGTCGCCACTATCCTCTCGGCGTTCTGTCTCACTATCGCATACTACTGGTACTTTGCCATCGCCCTGCTACCGCTAGTTCTAGCATTTGCTGTCACTGCCTCGTACTATCGCAAGACCGCCCGGGAAATCAAGCGCCACGAGGCAATTCTGCGCAGCGATGTTTTCGCTCGTTTCGCAGAAACAATTTCCGGCATCCTCACAATTCGTGCATACAATGTGCAGTCAAGGTTTCTCGCCGCCATGTCTGCTTCGCTCGACTCCATGGACGGCGCATACTTCTTGACTTTCGCGGGTCAGCGCTGGCTTTCCACTCGCCTGGATATGGTTGGAGTGATCATCGTCTTTGTTGCTGGAATCCTCATTGTCACCTCGAGGTTCGATGTCGATCCAAGCGTTGGCGGTGTCGTTCTTTCATATATGCTGTCGACGGTCCAGCTTATGCAGTACACTGTGCACACCTTGGCCGATGTGGAGAATGAAGTGAACTCCGTTGAGCGGCTGTACCAGTATGGACGTGATTTGGAGCAAGAGGAAGACCCGACGACTGCGAAGCACGAAATTCGTTCAACGTGGCCAGAGAAAGGGGACATTCGCTTCGAGGAGGTCCAGATGCGATATCGAGAGGGACTTCCACTTGCGTTGAAGGGCCTGACCGTTCACATCGAAGGAGGCCAAAGTGTTGGCATTGTTGGGCGCACCGGTGCTGGCAAGTCCAGTATCGTCGCCATGATGTTTAGGCTCGTCGAACCGACTCAGGGTAAGATCTTCATCGATGGAGTCGATATTGCGACCTTGACCTTGCATGACTTGAGATCAAGACTGTCCATCATACCTCAAGACCCGACGCTCTTCCGACGCTCTTCCGGGGCACGATACGCAGCAACTTGGACCCTTTCGATGAATATGACGACGGGCGATTGTGGCAGGCATTGCGAAAGGCCAATTTCATTGCTGAGAAAGACTCGTTGAAACCTGCAGAAACCCAGGACCCTTGCAGAGTCCACCTGGACTCGCCTGTGGAGGATGAGGGCCTCAACTTTTCACTGGGCCAGAGACAACTGCTAGCATTGGCTCGAGTCCTGCTGGAGGACTCGCAAGTAATCATGTTCGATGAGGCAACCAGCTCCGTTGACAACGAAACAGACAAAAAGATTCAACTTGTCGTCCGTCAAGCATTCCAGGGCAAAACTCTGCTATGCATTGCGCACAGGTTGAAAACGATTATAGGGTATGGGAACAGGCCACAGACGGGTTGTGTACCTTGACTGACAGCACATGTACAGGTACGATCAGATACTTGTTATGGACAGCGGGTCCGTCGCAGAGTACGACAGTCCTCTCAGACTTTTCGACAGAGGTGGCGTGTTTCATAGCATGTGCAACCGCAGTGGCATTACACGGGAGCAGATCGTGTTGCAGTCGGAGGCATCCGACGGGTCATAGGAACGCCTTCGTGGATCGTTCAGCGTGTTGATGCAGCGCACGAACTCAGCTTTTAACTATATTGCGTCGACTGCGTAATCGTCTCACAAAAGACTCGCCGATGCTGCCAGTGAATCGTAAACTCAGCAAGAAGATCACCCGTAAAGTGTGCTCCCAACGGCTGTGAACAAGTCTGAGTAAGCACATCATATGGGTGTCAGCTTCGAAATGTCAGCATGGGTTCCAGGCGATCTCTAGCATATGGACCTACAGATCCTGTTGCGATCGCATAACGCCGCGTTCCTTCATCAGTCAACAATGGAAGCTCGGCTGAGAGTCGCCATCATTGGCGGAGGCATCGCCGGGTGCACACTGGCCAACGGTCTTCTACGCTTTCCTCACATACACTTCGACATTTTTGAAGCGGGATCTGACTTTAGGGAAAAGGGCGCTTCGGTGGGACTCGCCCCGAATGCAATCAATGCTCTGACCCAGATGGGCTTGAATGCTGCCGAGATGATGGTCAACGCTGGCGCTGTGGAGATGAAGATGACCCGGTATCTGGCAGTCAGTACTCAATAGTTTGCAACCGATGATTGTTTCACGGAAGCTGATCGATCATTCGAATACAGGGAATCGGAGAACACAAGGACGAAGAGCTTTTCCAGGTACCAGGTGGCGTGGTCTCTGTCATGAGAAGCCGTTGGCTGGAGGAACTACTGCGACCTTTGCCGAAAGCATCCCTCCACACGCAAAAGAGACTCAAATCGATCGTACGTCCCAAACTCGACCAGGGACCATATGTTCTTGAGTTCCAGGATGGAAGTTCGTACCATGCAGATGCAGTGATTGGTTGTGATGGAATAAGATCGATAGTTCGAGATTGCATTCTTGGCTCCAGTCAACGCGCGACTTTCGGTGGATATTGGGCCGCATCCGCCAGAACAACGCCCGCCAAATCAGCAGAACTCTTTGGAACGAGACCTTTCGACCCATACAAGGCCGTTGAGGTCGCCCTCGTTGGAGACGGCGCCTCGATGCTATTTGTTCCAAACACAGACGGCGAGATCATCAATGTGTGGATTGCAGCAGAAGCTCAAGCCGACACCAGCGACGCTCCTTGGGAATTGAAGTTGACCAAGTCATTCCTTGAACAAACTTTCTCGGCCTGGGATGAAGAATTCCGCAGAAAGATCATCGACATTCTACTCGACCCAAAGGCGGGCGGCGGCAACGTTTACACACATTGGGAAAGTCCAATAGCTCAGACATACTGTGATGACCGCCTGTGTATCATGGGAGACTCCGCTCATGCGACCACCCCTTGGCTTGGCCAGGGCTCTTGCATGGCCATGGAAGATGCTGCGATCCTGTCAAGCTTGTTGGGCAAATCGCAGAGGATACAGCATCTGCCGATCGCTCTCAAAGCATTTGACAGCGTCAGACGCGGAAGGCCAGAGTATATCATGTCGCAGAGTCGTGAAGCGGCTAGGCTTCTTACGGGGAGAATGTCTCTGGATCCGTCGAAGCTGAAGAAGCTTGATCCTGCTGCGTGGTGGTCAGACATCTGGGCACACGACGTGTCCGCAGACATTGAAGAGGCTGGCAAGTGTTTCAATGCTTCGATTTGAACAAGGATGAATAACAAAGAGGAATACCTACGAAGCTCGATTAGTCACGCTATTGCTGCCTTAGGCATTCAATGAACTTCCGTCCAACTTGTGACCAGACCAAAAGACGACGCCACCATCTAGTGAGATACGCAAGTATGTGTCTGACAGCGCACCAGCGCAAGGTCACGAAGAGCCAGCCAGATCATCATCTGAATGCTTATTGCTTACTCGCCAAATACAGTAAGATAAAATTCAGATGGCAGATTTGAGGCTTGCAGGTATATGGCCGCCTTCGATATCATTGTCGTGTTCGTGGCCTCTTCACCACTGTGCCGCTTCGACTCCTTACCGAAAATTATGAGCCCCTCGGCCGTCCGAACAAATAGCCCCGTGGGCAGCGAAACCATGCCGATCGATGTTGACAGCCGCAAGGAGCGCCTCCAGCAAGGCCCCAAGCGCTCGCGCGAAAATGAGGACGATGATCTGACCGACAGAGCACTTCCAGGTCATGCTGGAACGAAGGAAGTCTGCCCAGGGACTCGGAACGGCGCATCTCTGCAACCGGCTCAATGCCATGATCCATCCATCGGCCATGAGCATATCACGCTCAACGCTCGACTCCACGCTCACATTCTCGAAAAGTCCAATGCCCAAGATACGCAGGCCATCTTGCTGCTTCGAACTGGTGAGGACTTCATTCGAGCGATCGTCCACAGCAAAAACGTCGCACGCGAGATCTTGAAGCAGGCGCAACAACTCGCTCCCGAGACTCTGCTGCGTGTCCGTGGCTTATTTTCTACCCTTCGCGCTGGCGATACCAATGGCCGTTGCTTTGAAGTCTTTGATTATCAGATCCTAACAAAGGCGAAGCCGGGGCTCCAGGTGAGCCCGTTGCGACACAATGCGCCTGGGGAGGAGGCGAAAGACCCGTCCTTCGTTCCACTTGTACTCCAAGAGCGTCTGGACAACCGCATCATGGACGTTCGAGTTCCCAGCAGCGCAGCAGTTGTCAAACTGTTCTCCGCTGTGTTTGAGCTCACCGTCGAGCACTTGGCCGCACTCGACTTCTGGCGGATCCCAACCCCATCCTTAATAGGGTGGGAATTCCCTGGCGATGAGCACGAGCAATTCTCCCTGGCCTACTTTGGACGGGAGCGCGCCTGGCTTTCACAGACAGGTGAAAATCATCTGACCATGGCCATTGCCGCGGACCTGGGGCGTGTGTACGATGTTCACACGGTCTTCCGCCAGGAGGATCAGGTATCTTCGCGCCATTTGACAGAGGTATGGGGCAGGATGTTGAAATATTGTCGACGTGTCTGACTGAATCACGCAGTTTACATCATTGGAAATGACGTGGGCCATTCAGCGCGATTGGACCGAGATTATGGACTTTTCGGAGAAGCTCCTAATCTTCATCACCGAGGCTCTGCAGAGTCGAAAGAAATACAGTAGTCTTGTTGAACAGGCTCGCAAACTCTATCCAAACGCAGGCAGGTACAAGCTGGGCTTTGATGCCAACGGTCATCTTCCAAGGTTGTCTTTTGCGGAGGGGAAGCAGATTCTGCGTGATGTTCTCGGCTACAAGGTCGACGACGACGTCGATTATACGTACGAGCATTACTTCCCGAATGAACAATGCTCACGGCTAACTTGGCCTAGCAAAGAAGAAGAAGCGGCACTGGCCCGCTTTCTCGCCAGCGACGAGTCCACATTCGGTCCGCCGTCCGATGTCTTCTTCTTGACGCACACTCCACGGCACATTCGTACCTACAATGTGTATGCATCTAGAGACGACGACGTGACGACGCACTCGGTCGAAATCATCATGAGAGGTCAGGAGCTTGCTACAGGCTATCAGTCGATCCACGATTACGAGGAGCTGCGGCATGCCATGGCGACACGCCGACACCCAATTGATGCTGAATCCGAAGCATGGCAGCCATTTGTCAAGGCCTACGAGGCCGGAATACCGCCTCTCTGTGGTCTAGGTAGTGAGTGTACCCGCAATCCCGCAGACCATATGTGCAGATCGTAACCTTTCACGCAGTCGGACTCAATAGGTTCCTCCAAGGATTTCTGTCAGCTGCGAGCATCCAAGAGACCGTCATGTTCCCTCGCGATGCGTCAAGGCTGAGACCTTAGCAAAAGCAGGGCGGTCAATCTGCCCATTCTGCCCAATGTAAGACAGAGGACATTGTTCGAACATACGTGTTCTACCGCCTACCAATCTAACTTGACTTGCTAACGGCTCCCTTTGTAGACAGACTGTACGATCTGTGCTCTTGAGCGCAGCGCTCGTTTCGCTCGTGTCCAGCGCTGCTTTGAATTGAAATGGTGCGGTCGCATTACTGTACGTAATAATCTGGGTGTGTTCCGTCCGTCTGCGCGGCCGCTGAGCGGGCGGTAGTCCCGCGAAGTGTCCATTGGGCTCGACGGTTTGGACACTGGAGCTGCATAGGGTACAGATGAGTACAATCGAGTGAGGTCCATGCAAGTCCGTCACGTGGCAAGCGTATGCGAGTAGGCTACCTCGATGGTGTAGTAAGCAACGAGAGGAATTCTGACTGTCCATTCACAACCGCTTGCGATACTGGCTGCTGACTGTCGAATCTCGGCGTGAGCATCTCAAGGCGTACTCATCTATTCATTGATGAGACGGCGTTGGCTTCGATGAGTTGATCGACATCGTCGCTGTCAGCCGTTGGCCGGACTGCTCACGTGGCCCAGAGGCGAGAGGTGCACCGGCGCAGGACATGCTAAAGGCAATTGGAGACAGACCACCGATGTTCGCGAACATTTGTTGGACCAGCAAGCTGGTCGAGGCCGCCGCGACAGTACGCTCCGACGGATGGTGGTCCTGACGCAGTCTTTCAACCGGTGCAGTTGAGGTCGTTCTCTTTTGTCCCGCGGAATTGTGATCGAGTATGCGACGGTCGATTGAGGCTGTCCCATGTGGAAGGATGTGCGCCAAGTTCCATTTGACGATGCTCCGCTGCGATGGACACAGTTCCTCACGATGGAGCATCGTCTGAAACCGGCCTCCGCAACTTGCACTTTGGAGCACGAATAATGACGGCCACATCCGGTGGCACATCGCTGCTTCTGCCAATTGCAATCCTCGCTCGAATCAAATTGCTCGGCAATCTCGACCACGAGCTCAGCAAGCATACGGCCCTCCTTGCAACGCGTCCAATCTTCGATCAGTACTCCACAAGTCCGAATTGTGCGGCCAGGAACCCGAGGATCGCGATGAACAGCATGACTGACCAGGTCGTCGTCATTTTCGAATTATTGTCCCACCATGGTTCCGAGGGATCTTTGAACGGGCCAGCGCTGCTCCCGACCCAAAGCATGATACCCATACCGCCAATCATACACAACACGCTCACAGCCAAGAAGAAATGCCCAATCTGCCAGACGTGGACCCGTAGTCGTCGCGGCCGTAGTCGACCATGCTTGTCCATCGAAGATTGGGTCATACAATCGCGGAAACGCTTGAAGCCGTCTCGATGAGCGCACATTCGGTGCAGGCCCATCGACTGCTGGGCCACGGTGAGCACCGCGAATAGTGCGAATGTAATCCCGGAGAACCAGCATGTGCTTACCACCCAAGGCTGCTGGCGTCCATTCGCAAGCACGTTGGGCCAGTCGCCCGTGGACGTCAAGCAACTTGCGAGCAGAGCACCCTATCACGACGTGTGAGTTGCTCAGCGGATTTAAATCAAAGAATCTGATTTGCCTCTGGCTGGACGGCATGGACGTACAACAATGCCAACGAAGTTCAACTCCTGCAGTTTGTGCGTCAACCACTTGTCTGTGAGACGGTCACACTCTGCAGAGTCTTCAGTGTTGATGATGATCTGAATGGTCTCATAGCTGCGGTCTTTGAGCATGACTGGCGCGCAGTGCATGCAGCACAATACCGGTGGCACTCCTCCGCTGAGTGTCTCGTACTGGTTCAGAGGACCTCCGAGCGTGTGACAGCGTGGCCGCGTAGCAGCATATGGCTAAGGCGATGAAGAACGCAGTGTCGGTGAGGTGTCTTTGTCGAGATCCCGAGTCTGGAGCTTCTGTGGGATGAGATGCGTCATTTGCACTGTTAAGGTTCAATGATGGTGGCCTAAATCAACA
>AFIY01001290.1:0-33082 GCA_000223825.2 Zymoseptoria passerinii SP63 | reverse complement strand
AATAGTATAGAGTAAGGCCTTAGCTTAGGCTAGAATATAATATAATACTAAGTATTATAGTATTTACTAGGTATATAATTAATATCTTTTTACCCTTTATAGTTACTATATAGTTATACTCCCTTATAGTTATACTATATACTATCTATAGCTATTCTTTATTATAGTATATTCTAATTAAATATCTATCTAATGTAGTAAGTAGTCCTACTAGGCTACTAACCTATCCTAAGATAAGCTAGCTTTTAAGTATAGTATCTTATATATATCTTACTATAGTACTACCGCTATATAACATCTACTTAGACGAGCTCCGGAGTATCGTCGATATACTCGGCTAGGGTACGGGGATATTACTTTATAGATAGCAATTTGTAATTTACTATAGTAAAGCTAAGTTAACTAGCTACTAATATTGTTATTACTATTCGGTAGCGAGAAGGGTTCTAAAGAACATAGTACCTATAAAGATACGGATACAGCTCTCTTGGACCCATACCCTTGGTTCGCAGTGTCTTTCGTGCGCCGATCCGTGCAGTTGTCCCAACGCCTGAACTCTATCCCGATAGAAGTCATAAACCCGCAACGCCGATTCTTGCCCTCTCTTCTCGCGACTTTCATTCACATTTCCACGCGCAGCAAGTACCTCAGCCGCACCTGGTCCACGTTGTAGCAGATGTACTCATTGTACTCCAAACGAGCGTCGAGCACGGTAGTAGTGCCTGGGGGTTTCGTAACCGTGTCTGGCATCTTGACACCAGCGAGGGATGGGTGAACACAGGCACAGTCCTTCCACAAGGATGACCCTGTGCTACCCTGACCCCAAGTAGAGAGGAGACCTTTGGCGAGGGCGTCGTCTCCGGCGGTGGGCGAGGCATAAATCAATTCCTGCATCGGGTTGCCGAGTTCGGCCTCGCAGAGGAGGAGGAGAGCGTGGCCGCCGCTCGTGTATGAAACGCAGTAGTTTGCCGACTTCGATGCCATGTCGGCGAGGTAGATACCTTTTCCAAACATGTACTATCACTCAAAGTTAGCAGATGTTGGAGTGTCAGAGAGATGCAAGCCACGGCTGACAGCCTGCCGTACGGGAGTTTACATACCCCTGACACGGGCGCTTCTGGTGGTGCAATTCTCAGCCCTTGGCTGAGGATACCGCCGTAATTCGTGGTCCTTGATCCATGCCAGAGAAGGCGGCGATCGCTTGAGGATCTTTTGCCATGGCTCTTCTCGAAGCGATCATGCTCCCCCTGTCGCTCGATGCGGAAGACATCGAGCAGCTTGTACTGGTGGCCATGCGTGGAGCCGCGGCTGTTGATGAGGTAGTCTCTGATGTGGGCGAACTCATCCGTGGCGCGATCAATGGGAGTGATTTCTTGCAGGCCGAGGCTCTGGAATTGCGAGTCCAGGAGATTTAACGAGCCCGTATCCTTGCCCGCCTTGATGATGGCATCGGCGTCCTTGAGATCCGTCAAGCTGCCCAATAGCTCGACTTCTCGCTTGAGGCGCTGATGGTTGGAGATGACTGGCGGCTGATTGCGACCGAAGTCGTGAGGAATGTAGCTGTAGTACAGGTTGCTGAAATGCTCGGTGGCTTCGGCTACGCTGTTCATTCCATGTTGCGACGTGGCCAGACCAGGATCATCGAACAACGCCGCGAGGTCTGTAAATCGAAAGGCAAGAATGGTCAGGCGATGCACAGAAGAACGTAGTGCGAGGGCAAGGTCAAATCTGCGGACGCGGCCCAGGGACCAGTCTCGGGGTAAGCTGCATACCTTTCAATGCTGAATAGCCGCGAGTGATGGTAGCCTTGCTCAACTTGCCCAGTGGCATCTTCTTGACGTCGTAGTTCATGTCCTGCCGTCAAGTCAGCCTACGATCTCCGCTCAGCGATATCACGACGACTCACAGCCATGACGCTGTCCATGTGCTCCTGGTTGAAGATGAGCTCCATGAGACTCCTGACAGGCAGTGGCAACGTCGACTTCACGGGCGATGCACTGCGAGATCGACCACCTTTTGGATCAGACGGACCAGCTTGTCCCAAGTCCTCTTCTTCGGCATCGGAGCTGTCTTGTTCGTAGCTCTTCTCGAGAAAGACGTATTTGCCCGGCTTCGGCGCACCACCGCGATTCTCCCACGTGAGTGTCGTCTTGTCCTTGAATTTCTTCTCAAATTCCTTCATGGCAGACTGGAGACTGCCATCGCCGAGTTGAGCGTTCTGGCCACTGGCACCAACGCGACCCCAACGAGTCCACGTACGGAACTGGCGGCCATCGGTGAGGATCTGGACTGTCTTGTGTTAGTTGAAGGGCAGGTGTCCAAGTGGCGGCGGGCAACCTACGTTTGTAGAACTTGTTGTTGTTCCCGGAAGAGTTTGTCTGATTGAGCGATGCGTCGTATATTATACCATCATCGTCAATCCAGACACGCCACGAGCTCAACGGACAGCTCTCATCAACAGGAACGACAAGCCTGTCGTCCTTGGCATATTGGCCGTCTGCCACGGCGCTTCTGGTCTTTTCGTATTTGGAGACCGTCTTGAAGGACTCCTGGACTGGTTCATCATGATCGTCGTTGGCGTCTGCAGTCGTGTTCGTCACACTGGCCTTGCCTTTGCCTTTGGTCGATGGCTTTTTTTGAGGCACTTCATCATCGCTCTCGTCCACTGGGCTGTCTTTCGTCTTCGCTGGTGCTCGGCCTCGCTTCTTCTTCGGTGGCTCTTGCGTCTGTCCGAGCTCGTCGTCGTCGTCGTCGCTGAGTTGTGCTGGCGCCGCCTTCTTCGCACGTGCTGCGCGCTTCTGAGGCAATTTCGTGTCGGCATCGTCTGCAGCTGGCGAAGCTGCTCGCTTCTTGGGACCTCGAGTGGTCACCATCGTGCGAATTGTGTCGGGTGCGTGTTGTTGTGCTGTGTCGGCAGAAGAGGTGAAGGTGAAGGGAGAGGCATTGGTTATAGCTGAAGCTCAAGCGGACTGCGCTCCGGTGAAACAGGCAGCAGACCCACTTTTACTGCAGCTTACCCCAGCCGCGACTGGATGTTGCCTGAGGTTGCCTGTGCCGCTGCTGTGAGCATCACTCGTGTTACCTTTCGAAGACACCCACTTCAAAGATGCTCATCTGCGCAAATTTCAGAACTCCGGCAAAAACCACACTCTTCTCCTTTCCTTCACTTCATCACAACCAACCATTGCACTACCTTCGAGATGGCCACGTCCAACATAGCACTTACGCCGGCGCCCATCATGCCCACCGTCGACTGGGCCAACACCAATATGGCCACGATAATGGACCTCCCAGCGGAGATGATTATTGCAGTCTCCTCCTACCTCACGACAACCGAGCTCGGCCAGATGCGTTGCTGCTGCAAGCAGATCGAACAGCACCTGTTCGAGGGCTTCGCCAAAGAATTCTTTACGAAGCGTCAGTTCATGGTCGAACACGACAGCCTCAAGACACTTGTCGCCATCGCCAATCATTCTGTGCTGTCAAAGCGATTACGCGAAGTCATCATCAGCACGCAGCATCGCGGCCAGGGCAGCTTCATGACCGCCGCGGAGGTTGACCGATACCTTGAGGCCGGAGAAGCCGATCGGGAGATCCTCATCGCTACTGGCTTGGCCCGCGAACTCCTGCAAGAGGCCTTTTCCAAATTGACAAACCTGAAGTCTGTCGGTGTGCGCGACTTCGACGGAAGCGGCCGCGTGCGCGACGGTCCCCACGCACGATGGAGGAGCTGGGGATGGGCGACATACCCGAGCGCTAGTCTGCAGCTGGGGCAAGATGGATCCGCTGTGTTCGCCCTCGTAGTGGCTGCCCTTGGTACCGGACCTGCGCGTATCTCGAAGCTGGAAGTCATTCTCCGACACAGTGCTGGTCTCCCTCCCGGCGCGTTCTACATCAGCACTTCCACTGCACCGATGCTGGCGAATGTGAAATCCTTGATGCTGGATATCGGCGATTCACGGATGCACAATGCGGATCCCGTGGTGGTGAAGGTACACCGTGTACGTCCCGCTTGACCGCGGCGCCGATCGCTTAGTGCTAACATATGAGACAGGAGGCACTCCGGCGATTTCTCGCGTCATCGCCCTCCTTGGAGGCTATACGGCTGAACTTCAGGAGGGACGACGGCCGTCCAGGTACCGAATCAGTGCTCGAGTGGCTTGGACAGCCGGTGCAGAGCGTGCCCGCACAGTCAGGCAGTTCGACCACGCCACCAGTTCTCTTCGCCAAGCTCAAGAAACTGGACATCGGATATGCTCTGGTCCGCTCATCGACTCTCCTCGCCGTGCTCACCAAATTCGCATTGACCTCATTCTCGTTGTGGAATGTGAACCTCATGTGCAACGCGCCCGACGCATACGCAGATCCCGATGGATGTGTTCAGCTTCTCCAAGATCTCGCCAGACTCTTGAAGTCCTCATCCGTCACTTCCGTCAAGATCGGTCGGGTCGGGCAGAGCACTCTGTCAAGCAATTGGCCACACCAACATGTTACATTCGTTCCAGAAGGAACCAAGTCCGGAGATAAGCCGAAACTCTTGTACGCTGAGCTTCAACACGAAGTCAACTACCGTGCGAGATACGGGCTGTCTGTGTCGCAGTGGCTCGAGGGCGTCGCAGACCGGGTGTGGGACTGGAATCTTCGGAAGGCGGTCATCCTCGACAGCTCGGGTGAAGAAGGGGACGAGGACGAGGACGAGGACGATGGAGATGATGATGACGAGTAGTCCCGTGTGACCTTCTTTCGGTGTAGGCTCAGTATGGCTTTTTGTACCTTTCATAGCCCGTGATGTTCGCGAGCAATGTTCAATTGCTGGACGTGCAGCCATCGATCAACGCAGCGACTTCCCTGTCCCGTGGTGACCTTCTCAAATCAAAATCTTCTCCGGCTCGCCCTTCTTCCTCGGTCGATCCACCTCATCCAGCATGCCCGTGCCCCTCTCATCGTCCTCCTCGATATCAAAGCCATTATCCGCCACCTCCCTCTTCGGCGGTCGATTGGTAGCCCACACATCCGCAACTCTCAACTCAAAAGGTCCTGGCACCCGATCAATCAAGCCGATGCCGATACTCCTGACCTTCTGCCTCATCATTTCCTTCTGCGGCTCGACTACCATTCCGAAATTCGTTCTGACAAACGCTGAGAATGGAATCGTGACAGTTTCCCACTCTCCAGGCTTCGCACACGGGAGGAGATGTTGATGTAGATCAGTCGGTACGATACTCTCAGTCTGAATATTGACAAAGTACTTTCTGCCGTCACTTTTGATACGTAGTGCGAGGAAGGCGTATGGGTCAATGTCCCAAAGAAGCTTGCCGAATAGTGAGAGGCCTCGATCTCGCGTTCGCCATGCTGCGTAGCCGGATCGTTGGATGTTGGGTCGGTTGGGCGGGAGTTCGGTCGATATCGAGCCTCTGAACAGGGCGTGGGCGGGTTCTGAGGCGGCGGTCTCGACAGCTGTACCCGAGCTCTTTTCCGATCGTGATGTCGAGTCCTGCTCATGTGGTGATGTTGTGCTCCCGGGCACGAATGTCAATGCTGCTCTGCTGAATCCTCCCATGTCGCGGTCGCACATGATTTTACACCGAGGTATACTGTCTTCTGTATCGAACTTGACGAGTGTGAACGGTTTCGTTGGATGGTGGAGACCTTCCATGTTGACGGCGATTTTGGCTTGTCTGATAACGATTCGCAGAGGTCAGCGCATGGCCCAGACATCAGAACGAGAGGACGTGCCTTTTGAATTCATCCAGTGACCGTCGCCAGAAGCCGGCTGGCGCGGCGGCGCGGAGAATTGGAGTTGCAAACATTGCTGTTCTATCGCAGGTTATCTGAGGAGTGAAATGGTCCAGTCGTTGGATGTGAGAGGGGATTGCTGACGTTGAACATGCAGGTCGTCAAGAGCATGCGGCGAAGAACGGAAGTCGGGCTGGGCTCCGATCGACATGACGCTTTGTGGAAAAGTCCAAGTTGGACCTTGTAGAGCTGCGAGTCCTTTACAGGCACAGCTTCAATCAACCCGCCATCGCAGTCGAATACCTCCATCCTCCATCCACACGCATGGTTTCCGTGCCTCCCACAATACAGTCCCGAGAGCTCGGGGAGATCTCTCCCAAAGATGCATCCACGGTGACGACTCCTCCTGCCGCAATGGCAGGCCAACCAGATCGCCGAAAACCATATGCGCACTTCGTCGCTGGTGGAGTTGGGGGGATGACAGCTGCAACTCTTACATGTCCCCTCGACGTTTTGAAGACACGACTACAAAGTGACTTCTATCAAGAGGTCCTCGCGAACGCTCGAACCGCAAAGGGCATCCCGCCGCCTCGCGAACTACCTTTCGCGCGCGCCGCATTACTACACATACGAGAGACCGGACAGATTCTCGCTCAAATACCGAAAGTCGAAGGATGGAGGGCATTGTTCAAAGGCTTGGGTCCAAATCTCATCGGTGTGGTACCCGCTCGAGCAATCAACTTCTGGGCATACGGCAATGGAAAGAGACTGTACTCGGAGATATTCTTCAACGGCAAGGAGACGCCGATGGTGCACATGCTCAGCGCGGCAACGGCAGGCATGATCACAGGCACGGCTACAAATCCAATCTGGCTAGTCAAGACAAGGCTGCAACTCGACAAGCAGCATGCAGCATCAGAAGGAGCTGGAGGCAGACAGTATCGAAACGCATGGGACTGTGTGGTGAAGACAGTACGACATGAGGGGATTCGAGGATTGTATCGAGGCTTGACGGCGAGCTATTTGGGAGTCAGCGAGAGCACATTACAATGGGTCATGTACGAGCAAGCCAAGGCCTCCTTAGCACGTCGGCAGGAACGGCTCGATGCTTCTGGCCTCACACCGAATGCATGGGACAAGACGGTCATGTGGACGGGAAAGCTATTCGCGGCAGGAGGAGCAAAGTTCGTCGCTGCGTTGATCACATATCCGCACGAGGTCGTCCGGACACGACTAAGACTGGCGCCGGTGGACAGCAGTGGGAGGGTCAAATACAGGGGACTTTGGAGCTGCTTCACGACGGTGTTCAAGGAGGAGGGCTTTGCTGCACTGTACGGCGGTTTGATCCCGCATATGCTGCGAGTGGTACCCAGCGCATCAATCATGTTCGGTGTGTACGAGGGTGTGCTGTGGGCTTTCGGAGAGAGTGCAGGCGTGTAAGATGATAGAGCGGGTGGTGCCGACACCGGGATTGTATGATATTGTATACCACAGGTCGAGTCTCGACTCCAGAGAGGATGATTTTCGTCCAAGCAGGGAGCATATACAGGGCTCGCAGGACCAAGAGTCGAATCAAATATGCCTTTGCAGTCAGAGCGGCGAATGGCGAGCCGACGAGCGATAGCCATGAGGACAGTAAGTACCAAGGACAGCGACGGCCGTATGATTCGATCCCCCGAGCGCGCGAGGCATAAACAGAGCGGCGAGCGTCCAGGCATGGCAATACTGGCCGCCGGAGGCCAAGTTTGCAGTCAGATCGTTCTGTGCTCCCCTGATGTCTGGCCGTACATCGCTGAGGTAATGCCCGTCCTTTGATATTCCTCCCATGAAATATTGAGGTCGCGCTCATCAATTTAGCCGCGGAGGTGCCGCCGTCCGAACGACATCAAAAGCTTCAGGGCGAAACCGTCATCGATCTTCAACATTGCACGTTCCCGGCCACAAACGACCATGGCATCACCGATCCTCGCATCATTGCGGGCAGCTCAGCCCAGTATCTGCAGACATTGCGCGACTCGACGGACATTCTCGTACCTTACGCAAACAGCAAAGCATGAGATCCGCAGCAGACCAACACCCAGTGATGCGATTGCTTTCGCGAAATTATCCAGGACATTCACCTCAACCGCGAAGAGGTCCAGGAAATCGATAGAAGAAGCAAAGACACAATATAAACTCGGGGTGCGTGTTGACATGTCAAAATGACACACGATCAACATCGATACTAACTACCCACACAGCCCTTCTCCTGGCAAGCAGGCATCCTCTTTCTCCTCGCCGGCGCCGGCCTGACCCTCTACTTCCGCTACGAGAAAGCTCGCATGTCTCGCGCTCGAATCGCCGAAGCGAACAAGGGCATCGGCAAACCTCTCGTCGGCGGACCCTTCACCCTCACCGACCACCACAACCGGCCCTTCACAGACGCCAACCTCAAAGGGAAATACAGCCTGGTATACTTTGGGTTCACGCATTGTCCCGATATTTGTCCGGAAGAGTTGGATAAGATGGCAGGCATGATCGAGCGGGTGAAGGCAACACATGGCGAGGGCGTGTTGAGGAATGTGTTCATCAGCTGTGATCCTGCGCGGGATACGCCGGAGGTGTTGCAGAGGTATCTGAAGGAGTTTCATGAGGATATTCTAGGCTTGGTAGGGACGTGGGAGCAGGTCAAGGAGGTCTGCAAGGCATATCGAGTGTACTTCTCTACTCCGCCGGATGTGAAGCCTGGGCAGGATTATTTGGTGGATCACAGCATCTACTTTTACTTGATGGGTGAGTGTGCATGGTGGTCGAAGGGAGCAGTGGAGAGGTTCTGACAATGTTCTTCAGATCCGGAAGGCGACTTTGTTGAGGCAATTGGACGGAACTTCACGGTCGAGGCGGCGGCAAAGGTCATCAACGATCATATCGCGGACTGGAAGGGCAAGATTGATCGATCATAAGTCATGGAGGACTGGGAGCATTCGGACACGATCCGATCTGGCTTACTTGTGCCGCTGCGTATGAGTTCGCCTCGCAATGAAATGTGTAAGTTTGCTTTCTGCTCCAGGATCTTCTCCATTTGCTAATCAGACCGCCAGGCTACTCTCCGCTTGTACAGATAGAGTGTATAGTACTCAGAGTGTCAAAATAGGACTCAAGGTCGCGTTCACAGTGCACAACTTACGTGCCCTCACAACATCAATGCCACATGTTCACCATATCAACACAAGCAGAACGATGCTATTCTTGTGGACTCGCGTAAGCTGGGATTGTGCTGACTGCATGCTAGGTCAACTCGAGCCTGAGCTACGGAGTATGTAGGTATCCTTCGCCTGGATGAACGCTGTGAGAAAGACGGGCCGAGTTTGTGGACGAAGAAGGGTCTTCATTCTCCTGATCGGATTGCGCTGCAGCACGTCCAGCAGACCGGGCAACCCAAGTCGTGCTGCGAGGCTGACGCGGTGACACAGCCACGCGGCTCAAAATCACTTGTCGAAGTCCTCGCGAGTCTGCAGCGGTTCTGATCTCCCTGGGAAATTCCTTGCACGTATCCCGCAAGCATCTTAGAAAATCACCGAAGCCTAGCAAAGTGTCTTGTCAAGTGACAAGCACTGACATTCCGTCGTTCTCCTCCAAGTGGATGAGCTGCACAAGCACATGCATATCTGCACATCGAACGATCTACAAGCCCGCTTTGGGAGACCTGCAGCTGTTTGCAGTTGCAGGGTTGCGCAGATTCGATGCTATAACAATCCCGGTCCCCAGCCTGCTGAGCTAAAATTATCGGCGGTGGATAAACAATCGCAGGAATTGGTCGTGGTGTATTCGTTGCAGGACCGGCAAGTGGTTTGAATTTGATACCACTGCCGGACACAGTGCTCGTGCCCGCGACGTGCAAGCAGTTCAGCCGCAGATTGCGGTGCCGAGGAGACAAGACACGAGGCTGATCTTGACCGCATTGCAGCACGCGGTGAGGATGGCGGTTTGTGTGAAGGCGTCTAAAGCATTATTGCATACCGTAGGTCGTTGGACACTTGATTCTGCTGCCAGCGTCTTGGATCGTTGTACTCTACCACTCCATGTGGGATGGAGTTGAGAGGTAGCAATCCGTGGACGAACATACTAGCCAGATCAACGACGTGTCGACGACCATGCTGTATGCCATGGTAAGAGATGAAGCATAGTCGAGTCTCCCAGTCTTCTCTTCTCAAATCCAACCACTAGGACTACGAAGTTAGCCACTAGCCACGAATACGAGGCCAAAATGGGATCTAAGAGCGTCACCGACCGGGAAACTATGCTGGGATGGCGGGCGGTACTAACACGGCACTAGCACTCAATCTAGCTTTTGCACCTGGAGGCGTGGCATTGTTTCTCCTCACACTTCATGTTTCAACCTCACCGCATCTCACCCATCTCACCCACCACGCTCGGATGCAGTATGCAGGGTCGCATACCACACTTGCTTGGGATCTCTTGATGAACGATTCCGGACTTGACTGCACGATATCGAAATTACCCCTCGCCTCGCCGTGGAAGAGACGACCGACGCGATGGAGATGTTCAAGCTGCCGGCCGACCTGCTGGCCATGATCTACATCTTTTCAGCTATTGCTGACGCTGCTTCTGGGACGCCAACGACCATGGGGAACAACACATTATTACCTCCCACAGGTTCTGGACCGGCCTACGCAACATCGTGCGTCGCGGAGAGAAATGCGTACACCGTCGCTCTCAACTCGTGGAATAGTGTGCATAACAACCTGACAACGTCGACCCTCGCTCTTGGTGGACCGGATTACATCCCAATCAAGTACATTCAGAACGCCTCCACGCTGTGCGATCTTCATCCGCGAGTGACATGGGACAATCCCGTTACTCTCTCCACGGGCACGGTCACTCGCCCGAATCCGATCACGGGACATACCACCATAACCCAAACCTTCGGTCGTGTGTATCCAGCTCCATCGCCGTCGTGTTCGATCAAGCCCTCCGACTGCGATCCTCTATGGGCTTCATACAGCAGCTCTCTCAAGACAAACGCGACGGCCACGTTCGCCACGCCTTTGACCACGCCGTTCTGTCAGAATGTTTCAGTGGCTGACTACAACTCAGCGATTGACTCGAGTATCTACGGCTGTGGTAAATGTACCATCTACGGCGAGCATGTTCAATTGGTGTACTGGCCGGAGCCGACGGACAGCGTATCTCTCACGAGAGACTACTGTGCAACGACGCCCACGGCGACTCTGACTTCGTACGGCAGTGACGCCGTCATCACTGCTTACGCGGGCAAGTCGCTCGGTAACGATAGCTACGTGTACGCCCCTCCGCAGTCTAGTGACCCATTGAAACAAACCATCACCACCGACGGTCACGCCTTCACCGAGGGTACTGCGTACATTTCCATTGGCACGGTGTGGGCGACCGACCGTTGCTCCCATACGTTCGGCTCCGTGACAAACGCCATTCTGGCCATGCCATCCGAATCCGTGCTCAGTTTGCGCTACTACCAAGACAAATTCCAACGCCTGATGGAGACGGACAAAATTACCGGCTATCCCGTCAACTACGGCGATTTTCAAACTCCAATTCCGTGGTCTGCCTGAGGCGGCATGAATCAATGTACTCCCGGGGCTTGGGGAGGGCCCCTATGCGATGTCATTGATGAGAGATCTTATCGTCCGCAGCTGGCCATTCCTCCGCAGATCACGGAACTGAGTCCCGACTTTAAGGATTGTCAGATGTGGTACAATGGGTTGTTTGACCCGCCGTTGGCGTTGACGGAAGCCAAGGTTGCGGCAAGTATAACTAATCCATTCGCGCAATCGACCCCACAGGCGACATCAGCGACACCAGCGGCCACGGCCGAGCAGAACACGCTGCCAACTGGATATGGTGGAAATAGAGGAAGTAATGATCACAGTGGTGGTTCTGAATCGAGTAATGGAGCTGTTGATACGATCCCGGGATCCGGATCTGGAAATAATGGGAACACCAACAATAACGGCCACGGTGCAGGGAACTCTGGGTCTGGTCAAAGCAGTGAAAGTGGAACGGGCAATGGTAGTGGAAACCACGGCTCGGGCTCGAACACGAATAGTGGCGGCGGAAGCGGTAATGCAGGATCGAACTCCAACAGCGGCAGCGACACCAACAACGATCAATCCGGCGGCTCGATCGGCTCATACATCAACTCCGGAATGTCTCCAAACTCCAACAACGAGCAGAACGGCGACCAGGATAAGCCCTCCTATGGATTATCTGATTCCCCGTCCCATAACCCCCAACAAGCGGCAGTGCCATGCCCTTCCAGCGAACCATGGTCGTACACCTTCACACTCTCCAACGGCCAAACAATTGACGCAACCGGGTACAACAACGTTGCCGTAATCGGCACGGTGACCTGCGTCCTCAACGGTCCACCGCAATCCGTCGCTGAAGGTGTCACGGCAAGCTACGAGAGCAGCGGAGTTGTTTTCAACGAGGCACACGTTTACAACTTCTCGACTGGCAGCGGAGCCGATCTCGTCATTGCTCCGGTTGCAGGGGAGACACATGTCGCCGTACAGACCGCTGGAGGAGGAGTTGTGGTCGTGAACGGGACACCGCTGACACCAGGAGGCAACGCTGCGACTCTGAGTGATGGCGAAGTGTTCAGCGCTGCCACAAATGGAGTGGTTGTTGTAACGAGGTATACTGTTGGAAGGAGTGCATCCTCTTCAGCCTCCGCGGAGGTCGGTAGTAGCACGACAACTTCCGGGGAAGGAAACAGCGCGACCAGAAGTGGGAGTGCGGCTGCGGCTTCCAGCAGTACTGCTGATGCGGCAGGATTGCTCTCTGCTCATGGTATCAGTTCGTTGGTGGTTGGACTTTTCGTTGCGGCCGTCTTGGGAGCTTGAAGATCCTCGAATTACGACAGGTTTGGAAAACGGTCAACGATGACGACCTCGGTGTTGTGGCATCAGGACTCCGCTTCGGTCATCGGTCATCGTGGCAAGTCACGCTACTGCTTGGGGGGAGAAGCGAGGATGCCCGGGACTTGGGAAGGTCCTGATGGTTCTTAGTCGTCGCTCTACCGATATCAGAGCATTTTAGGAGGAAACGAGTCAATGACACTCGTGTTCGAAAGTCATACGGACTGACAACCACATGGAATGTGAGAAAGACGGAGAGAGACGTCTCTCCGGGGACGAGATGGATGGGCAATGGGACTGGACATATGGACCGGAAAGCACACACGGATGTATGTTGGCAAAGCGTCACAGCAGGCATGTATTGGCACAGCGAAGCGATCTGAGCGCTAATGTTTTACAATCATCATGTATGGATCAAACCTGGAACGTTTCTCACGAGTTTCATGACTATGACAGATTGAAATTCCTCGTTCCGGCGATGATTCTCACAACTGCGCACGCTATGCGATGCAAGACGATCCCTACGAGATGTAGAAGGTCACATACACTTGACTTGCATACGAATAGATCATCGCAACTATAAGGCCAAGCTAAAGCGGAGGCCGTCTTGGCTGTGCTTGGCTCCTGCTTGATCGAGTAAGACTCTTGGCCCATTCGATAACAAGCTTGCTTCTTTCTGCTCAACCAGGGAAATGGAACTGAGTCCTCCGATTGATGACTGCTTGTGGAGAGCTGCGAATTTGCATAGCGAGAAAGACCATCTTGACAGAAAGATCTCGGCTCAGTCAGGCGACGACGACGCCAAAGACGACGACTGACAGAGCCAAGCGACTTGCCTCCATTCCTTCGCCGCCCACCTGCCGCACCGCCAAGCAGGATCGCCACCGTCTAAACGTGCCATCACAAGCAAGTCGTCAAATGGCGCACCGCATACACCACTCCGTACCAAGAAGATGCCCAGCCGCGTCGGTGCGACTGTAACCTCTGCCGCGACCCATTGCGTTGCGAGGATACACGAGAGGCTCTACGATAGGAAGGTCTCCTCGTGAGCTATCTCGTTGCGGAGCATGATGGACGTGCTCGTGCTCCACTTTCGTAGGCGAATGCCACGAGGCGACGGGCAAAGGCGACGCAAGGGATGTATATATTATGATCGCGAGCACTTGTTGCTGTAAGTCAGTTTGATCTTCTTTCCTTCTGCCCTTTCATTCTTCCCTGCAAAGATGAAGTTCTCTGCTATCGCTACTCTTCTCCCAGTGCTGGCTTCAGCCGCTCGCTTCCCGAAAGAGGAGTATGTCAGCGGAGCGGTACACATGAAGCACATGGAAGCCAAGGAGGTTCGTTCTGCCCATCTCATCAACCGAAGACTGATTCATTGACACCTCGTGTAGGCGTCTTGGGCCACCAAACGTGCCGCCGGCAAGTTCATCTCCAAGAAATGGAACGGCCACAAGGCGGCCAAGGTGCAGTGCAACAAAGATGGCCTCGCCGTCGCCGTCAAGGGCGATCCACTGCAGACGTTCAAGTGCAAGGGCATTGACATGTACGACTTCAAGTCGCATGCGGAGATGGGTAGCCCGACGGGCGAAGGATCAGGCAGTTGGGGTTGGACATATCAAGGACGAGAGTTCATGGCGATCGGACAGAGCGACGGCGCGGCATTTGTTGAGGTACATCACAGTCGACTCAGCATTCTTCTCGAAAATGCATGCTGACAGTGCTATTCACAGATCGAGAAGTCCGGCAAGCTCACCTACCTCGGCCGCCTCCCGCAACAATCGACGCCCATCATCTGGCGCGAGATCAAAGTCAACGGCAACTATCTGATTGTCGGCTCCGAAGCCGTCGACCATGACATTCAGATCTTTGACCTGCGCAAGCTGCTGACAGTTGACCCACGCTCGCCTAAGACGTTCAATCCCAAGACTGACCTCACTGGCTTGTTCACCGACCTCCCGGCTGGCCGAAGCCACAACGTTGTGGTCAACGAGGAGCTCAACTACGCTGTGGCTGTTGGTGCAGCACCCAGGAACACGTCCTGTGCTGGGGGTTTGATCTTCATTGACATGAAAGTACGTACAATTGAAGGCCACAGGCCCACTGTGTCGCCCTCTATCACGTCCAGAGCTATGCTGGCCCAGAGTGTCGCAACGCATCGTTCCCTGAACCAGATCTGACCTTTAACAGGACCCTTCAAAGCCCTTCTCTCCAGGCTGCGCCCCTCAAGATGGCTACGTCCACGACGCCCAATGTATCGTCTACCGCGGCCCAGACACCCGCTACAACGGGAAGGATATCTGCTACGGCTACAACGAAGACACCCTCACCATCTACGATGTGACCAACAAGTCCGGTCCACAAGCCGCCAAAATCATCTCCCGCACGCCATACGTTGGCGCGACCTACACGCACCAAGGCTGGGTCAACGACCCCATGTGGCAGACTCGTCTCATCCTCGATGATGAGATCGACGAGGAAGAACGCTCCGGTCCTGCGGCTGACCAATTCCCTGTGAGCTACATCTTCGATATCACCGATCTGGAAAAGCCAGTCAACACCGGCTTCTACAAGACCAAGGTCAAGGGAATCGACCACAACCAGTACATCTACGACGGTCTCGCCTACCAATCGAACTACGGTGCCGGTCTTCGTGTCTTGGATGTAAGCACTATTGAGGAGGACTCCACAGGTGCCGGCATCGAGGAGATTGCGTTCTTTGACGTTTATCCTGAGGATGATGCTCTGCCAGGTGGCGGAATCGTAGACTATGTTGGAACATGGAGCCACTACACCTTCCCAAGCGGATGGATCGTAGTGAACACGATCGAGCGTGGAGCGTTCTTGTTGAAGATGAGCGGATTCAAGGGCCGTGGTTTTGGAAAGAGGCACATCAAGAGGGCGTAGACCGCGAATCCGTAGACGCATGACGGTGCACGATCACCTCTCCTCACACCGCAATTGTCTTGCTGAGATGAAGTATGTGAAAATGATAACCATCTCCCCGACACGTCTCGTAGTCCTTCACATAACCTCTCCGTAGGTAGAACTCTCCCTTCAATTCCCGCAACGTACACAACACCATTCTCAATCTCGGTACAGCTGCTCCGCTCGCCCTTGCTGCCCACTTCGCCTGCGACCTCGCCACGATTTCCCTCTCCACCAGGTTCATCATCCACCCCGCCACTCCCTGTCCTTGCGCCGAAGGCTGCGTAGCCATTAACTTCAGTTCCCACTCCTCCACTCCGGCTTCAACCTCCGCTGTACGCGTCCATGGTGAACTTTGAGCCTCCACAGCTGAAGTCGGCTCCTCCTCGATCGGAATACCAAAATGTCGCCTTGCGCTTGATGTTGCGATGACCTCGTCGCTGCCTGTTCGATGTATGATGATGATGAATGACTCCGGGTCTTGTAAGTTGCAAAGGAAGTCTTCAACGGAGCTGAGACGAGGGCCGTAAGATTGGAGGAAAAGCTCGGGTCGGAGGGAGTGAGAAGCCGTGAACGTTTGGTTGATGGTGCTGAGCAGGGATGGGAGAAAAGCGGAGAGTTCGAGCTGTGGCAATGAGAATATTGTCGCAATCGTGTTCGATCCGTGTATGAGAGGGCCAGGAATGACTTTGGGAGGAGGAGAGACGGTGGCGGAGGTGCTCATGACTTGTGGAAGGAGATCTTCTTGGTTTTGCGGATTGCCACGACTTGACGGTCTTGTCCAAGGGAGCGAAGAAGATCATACCTACTATACTTTCAAGGAAACCAGACTTACTTTCATCCTCGCCCGCTCGATGGAACCTTGTGTCATTTGAACGGCGTTGATGGTCGAACCTTGTGGGCGAGCCATGCGGGTCGGCCAGACTCCATGCTTGAAGCAAATCGCAGGTCATATCGATGGCTGCGAGGCTTCGATTTATGAAGATGGGTAGGAGCGCGTATGTGTCGCCTACTGGCGAAGACATGTTGTGTAGGAACAGGAAGTTGATTGCTGCACAACTGAAGAGAGCCTGAGGTCAGGTGCTTATGTCAGCATTGGAGGCTTCCCGCCTTCGACAACGTGAATAGAACGAAGCTCTTCTTCCACACAGCACCTCTTCCACATTCGACATCATGGGCTTGGATCCGGACCAGGCGGGTCCGTCGCGAAGGAGTCGGAAGATGGCGGTGAAGTATGAAGAAGCGGACGACGAAGAGGACGTGGTATTTCTTGGACAACGCTCGAGGGGCGACTACGAACGAGACGACATGCCGGATATGAAGCCAGCCCGCAAGAAGCGCAAGGCAGTTAAACATGAGGAGAAAGACGAGAGTATGGACAACAAGCCGGTCAGCAAACGGGCAAAGGTCCTTGACTTTACCGAGGAAGGCGGCGAACAGGTCAAGAAGCCGGCTCGAAGGAAGGCAAATGACTGTTTCGAGGAGAAGCGGTTGAAGCGATTTCGTGTGAAGGGTATGGGAAGGGTCAGTCTTGTGGTATGAAGGCGTTGTCGCTGACATGTCTACAGCTCCACTCAGCTACAACGAAATCCGCGAGCGCGCCCTCTCCCAACGCATGTTCGTGCTCGATCGTGTCCGCAATCCCCCTAACGAGACCTCGCCCTCTCCACATCCCACAGAACACCTCACGATTGCGGGTACGACTGGCAACGTCTACACCGTCGTCATTGACAAGCTGCCGAGCTGTACTTGTCCGCACGCCCGGAAGGGCAATCAATGCAAGCACATTGTCTACACTCTCGCACGTGTCCTTCGAGCCCGAGAAGACCTCCAATACCAGCTCGCCTTCCTCTCCGCCGAGCTCTGCGACATCTTCGAAAACGCGCCTCCCCTCCCTTCCGCCACGGGCAAGGACACCGCCAAAGACGGCAACCGGAAACCTCTCGAGGACTGCCCGATCTGCTGCGAAGAATTCTATGAAGCGGAGAAAGAGGGAGAGAAAGTGGTATGGTGCAAGGCCGCCTGCGGAAACAACATCCACAAAGCCTGCTTCAATCAGTGGGCGGCGACAAAGAGAGGTGGTCCGGCGACGTGTCCGTTCTGTCGCACGCCATGGGCAACGACCGAGGAGGATCTTAGTACGCTGGCGAAGACTGGCAAGGTGAATGGGGAGGGCTACGTGAATATTGCCAGCCAGCTGGGATTGTCAGGTCAGAGGGACTATTCGTCGTACAATCAGTATTGGGTGAGGAGACACCTGGGTGAATGGGACTGAGGTTGCTTATGAGACGGAGTTTGCTCATGAGGTTTGCTCATGAGACGGAGTTTGTTTGTGGTGGAGCTGAGTGGACTTCCGCATCGAGTCTGCGAATGAGAAGGGATGAATTATTATGGGTTGTGGACACGACGGTTGTGGCTCCAGGAGACGAGATGGAAGACCAAGAGCTGTCATTGAAACACACCGCTGGATCAGAGCCTGCTCCGCAGCAATAATGCTCATCGATGGAGCTCCCGGTCTTTGCACATGTGAAGACAGGCGATTTTCCAAGAGGATCTGCTGGTGATGCCACAGTCGGTGGCTCGGAGTCGCTTCGAATGTTTGACGTTCTACAATGTCAAGGCCGCGGTCGATACCAAACGAAAGCAATCGGAAACCACTCTGCATCTTCGACTCTGGCTTCCGACCAGTGATGATGCCACCGGCCCACCGCCAGGAAGCTTACAATATCGCAACCATTCTGGGCTTTCAGCTGACACAAGCCAGGTCACCCTGTCGTGAAGTCACGTTTTCGGCAGGCCCGTGAGATCTCCTTACCAGCATGATCTTCGCACTAGTTCTAGTCGATCACGCTTCAATGAAAGCCCGCATATGCACGCCGCGGAGATTCGAACATAAGCTACCGATGGTGCCGTGCCATGGGAGCACGCTTGATCAGACAAATATCCAAAATGCTGCCAACGGCGGCTTCGGGAACAGTGCAAATCGTCGCAGCCAATGACTTGATGCAGAACGACCAGCAGAATGTGTTCGACCGGCTTAGGAACCATCCGCTGCACCCAGTTGCAGTTCCTCCGGCTCAGGGAACACATCTGTGTTCACTGGCGGTTGAGAACGCAAACAAGCATACCAAGCGATTGAGTAAACAGACACCGGCAAGCCGAGGGACTGCAGTGGACAAGGTTACCTCCAAGAGCTTGTTCCCTGTTGGTCGTCCAATGGTCGCACCTGAATTGCCCAAATCCGGCGGGTGAGCTTTCTGAACATCTTCTCACAGCTTTGTTTTTCAAGGCAAGAAAGCTCGCAGCTACTGCATTGCAGTTGACGATGAAATTTCGCGCAACACATCGTGCTGCATCATGCATGTACTCCCGTACGATTTTGGACGGGAAAGGCAAGTGAAAGGGTTGCCTGCCCGACCATGGATTGCAGATGGAGATTGCGGGACTGGGGAGGCCTTGTTCACCTTGCCACGGGTTACGACAGGGATTCGACCACGAGGATAAGGAGTCGTTGACCTTCCTCGTGGCGACTCCTCGATTTGTCTTCCGTCCACATTCCCAACCTTATCCTCAGTCATTCGTTCGAGCAACAACAACATGCTCATGGGAAAGCTTTCCAGAGCGGCAGCAGTGCTGCTCACGTCGGCGTCAGTCGTTTCTGCTTCCTTCATTCATTCTCACGCTAGCACACATTCGCGACATGTCAGGCGGGAGGTCTACTTTCCGAAGCCGGTGGCGGATATGAAATCATTCACCAGTCCATCTGGAGTCACCATCAGGTACAAGGAGCCGGGCAAAGCAGGCGTCTGCGAGACGACAGAAGGCGTGAATTCGTACTCGGGTTACATTGATTTGGCTCCGAACGTTCACATGTTCTTCTGGTAAGACTGGACACTCGCCGAACCGTTGCTCCCTTTCTGACGCAAGCAGGTTTTTCGAGAGTAGACGCGATCCGGCCAACGATGACCTCACCCTCTGGTTGAACGGTGGACCTGGCTCCGACAGTTTGATCGGCCTGCTTCAAGAACTGGGACCTTGCAGAATCTCGCCAGACCTCAACGACACCCTCAATCCATGGTCCTGGAATGAAGTGTCCAACATGCTCTTCCTCAGTCAGCCCGTGGCTACGGGATTCTCCTATGCTGACAAGGCGAATGGCTCGCTCACCAATTACACTGGAACATTCGTTAAGCCTGGTACTCCTGGCTACGAACAGCCGACCGGCACTTACCCCATCCTCGACCCACTGGACGAAGGTCAGATTGACATGACCGATCTTGCTGCGATTGCCGCCTGGCATACCCTGCAGGCTTTCTTGGAAGGTCTGCCATCGTTGGAGGGTAACCGTGCTATTGCCCCCAAAAAGTTCAACCTCTGGACGGTAAGAGAATCTGCCAAATCAGCGACGTACGACCATGCGCTGACGTCTTGCGCTCTGCTTGTAGGAGTCTTACGGCGGACACTATGGACCATCGTTCTTCAATTACTTCCAAGAGCAGAACAAGAAGATCACCGATGGCAGCATGCCAGGCTACGCGCTCAATTTCAACACCCTGGGGTTGATCAACGCCATCATTGACGAGTACACCCAAGTCGACTCCATGTACGATTTCGCTGTCAACAACACCTACGGTATCAAGGGATACAACGACACCGTCTACGAGTGGGCCAAGTTTGCTTCAAACTGGGAGAACGGATGCAAATCCCAGATCGCCCAATGCGCCACCGCCGCTGCGGATCTTGTGAACACAGTAGGCTTTCCAAAGGTGCCGATCAGTACTCTGGAGAATCCGTCCGTTGCCTATCTCTGCTCGTCGGCCTCGGCCATCTGCCGGGACACCATCGAAGTTCCGTTCTATATTTACAGTGGACGTGGCACATACGACATTCGTCATCCGGATAAAGATCCACTTTCCTCAGATTGTAGGTCCTTCGCATCGCCATGAGGTTCGAAGGCATTTGCTAACTATTTGCAGCCTGTAAGGCGGTTCTGTCAGACTGTTCAGCGATCAGTCCAACTGACTTTTCCTCTAGTTGCCGACTGGCTCAATACGGGTCGAGTTCAGCAAGCTCTTGGAGTGGAGCTGAACTACACCAAGTCCAACAATGACATCAACTATGCCTTTGCGCGCACTGGTAAATCTCGCCGATGTGATTCTTCATCGTAAACCACTGACGATGAATCTCAATAGGTGACTTCGTCTATCCCAACTTTGCCATCGATCTTGCCGCCATTGTCGACAGCGGCGTGCGTGTGGGCTTGTTCTATGGTGATGCCGGTATGCTGTCCAACCCCAAGGCCGTTGCATGCCATGCCATCTAACATGATCTCCCCCCTAGACTACATTTGCAACTGGTTCGGCGGCGAACTCATCAGTGAGCAACTTGGCATCCAAAATCAAGCCCAGTTCAACGCCTCGGGCTACACACCTTTCATGTGGAACGGCACCCAGTACGGCGAGACGAGAGAGTATGCAAACTACTCCTTCTCCCGCATTTACGAGTCCGGACATGAGATTCCTTACTACCAGCGTGAGTCCGGGACCACAACTCGTCATTCATGCCACATGAGAATTTCACTGACCACAATCTACGACAACAGCTCAAGCCGCCCTCGCCTTCTTCACGCGCATGTTGGATGGAAAAGACGTCGCTACCGGGTGAGCATCGCAAGACCTGAGGCCTGTGCGTAGTCCTGAGGATCCTTCCCAGGCTATGTCGGGTCTTGTTCTGTATCAAACGCATTGCTGACGCTTTTCCGTATTCAGCGAGATCGACATCACCGCCAACTTCTCGTCGAAAGGGGACCAGGACACCCACTTTACAACTACATATCCCAAGCCGCCGGCCTCAACGGACGCGGCGTACGCAGCGTACAGCGCATCTGTGTTGGACTACTACTACTCTATCGGCCAGATTCCGAACCCTGACGCGGCGACGCCGATGCCGAACATTCCGGCCACGACAACCGCCTCTGGAGTGGGCCCAGGTGGGTCTCCGTCCGAAGCCACACCATGCACCACTTCGTCTTGAGCTGACCCGCAAAGGCCCCGCTGCGACGACGAGTGCGTAGAGATTTTGTTGCGGCGTGAAAGGAGGACATGGGCTTGATGTGCTTCGGCGATGGTCGAAGACATGGATGGAATCGATGGAGTCATATTTTCTACTTCCTCATAGGACAATTTGAAATTCTGGTCTCCCATTTCCCGGGCTGCGGTCTTCGCACATCACTGCAGGAGCAGGTCTCGTTCACAGCAAAATCCTCCTGCTTTTCGCTCAACGATTTACAGCCACTTCGCAACCACCTCCTCCAACTCTGTCTGGCTCACACCGACCAACGCATTTTCATTATTCTCGTCCCACAGGCCACCGTAGTCCTCCCTGAAGACAGCGATGTTGAGCATGTCCATGATGCCGCTTCCTTCAAACGACGTGCCGTCTTTCTTTGCCTGCTCAACTTTCTCCAACAGCTCCGTCGTACTGACGTCCACCGTCTCTGCCTTGAACTCTGAGTTCTTCTCCTTCGCAATGCGCAGGACATCGTTCTGGCTCAAAGCGGCGCTCTGGATATACACGGCACGGTTCTTGGTCGCCTCGGGATTGCCGAGAATGCTGACGACCGCTTTCCCAATGTCCGTCAGCAAGGTGGTACTGATCTTCGTATCACCGCCGTCGTAGAGCGGAGTAGGACCCGTTTTCTTCGCCAAGAATCCCCTCTTCAAGCTCCAGTCCAGAAACAGCCCGGTCCTCAAGAAGGTGTGAGAGATGTCGTCCTTACGCTCCCGCAGATATGCTTGCGTGACCGCTTTGCCGACGAAGATTGGTAGAGCGGCGGCCTTTGCGTTGTCGATATCGGCGCCAAATTCCGAGGGAATGAAGACCTTCACGCCGGCGGCAATGGCGGCGTCGATGAGTGCGGGTTGGGCTGAGTGATCCGGAAGCAGAGATATGACGGCTTCTTGACCGGCGAGTGCTGAGGCAAGGGAGTCTGGTGACTTGTAGTCGACTTTGACTGTCTTGACGGCCGATGGAAGGGAAGATGTGTTGCCGGATTGGGAGAGTATGGTGACGGAGAGGTTTGCGTTGACGAGCTGTTCGACGATGGCAGGACCAAGGTTGCCGGTCGCACCTGCCACGCTGACTCGAGTGTAGCCTGGCATTCTTGGGCGGTGTTGCCGGTGATTCGTGCTGTTGAGAGTGTTAAATGTGTGATTTGGATGGGAAGATGTTGAGCTTTGGAGTGGATCGCTCCGTCAGAACAGCGTCGCATGAGTTGCTCTTATACCTCATACTTGTGACCGGATACCAGGATCCATTGACGTGATTGTTCATCCGGACGAAAGTCATTCATAATCCAAGCCGGATATAGAGGAATGAAACCTTGCGATTGGTCAACCAGGGCGGACTTGAATTCCCCGTGCTGACTGCCAATGTCTCCAGAGTGGTCAATATGAATCGTGAAATTTCATATTGACCACTCTGAATGTCTCGCTATGTCCGGTATTACCAATGCACTTTACCTGGGAGAAGAGATCATAGGAATGTTTGCGTTGGCGGCGTCTACTTGGAGTTTGAATAGTTGTGAGAATAGAGGAACCCAACGCTCGGGTCGGTGGGAAGGATATGGCTGAGGAGGAGGTGGACGCCGTTGTTGCGAGGTAGACAGGATGACGATGGTTGCTGTTGTTTTGTGCAAGATACTAATCATCTTGATAATGAAGGTACAACGTGAAGTCAAACGACAATTTCGAGCAGCATTCTGGCAAAGAAACGCAAATCCAATCTCATCGCACTGAGTATCCAAGCATTCCAAGAGACTTATTCGCATCCATTGTATATCTTACGCTCGCTGCTCCATCTACTACGCTGGCTGCTTCTCAATCTTGAGCTCGTTCTTGGGCCCGCCTAGCGACGGTCCACCAGTCTTAAAGGTCGCCTTGATACTATCGCTCTTGTTCGGCGTGGTTGCGTAACGTGTGGCGAAATTTTCCCATCCTCACCTCTTCTCCTCGAAGTCTACGTCCGCTGAATCGACTTTGATGGTAAAGTTGCAGGTTTCTCCTCCATATCCTCGAAACTGACGGCCGCAATTTTCTCCATATCCATCTTGTCCTCATCTTCTCCTTGATCTTGCTGCTCTCCTGCGATAACCGGATGGGTCGCTGCCATCTTGACCTCCTCTTCAGCGCCTCCTTCGGCCATGTGCTCCACGGTGGGATTCAGTGCACCACTGCCAGCGACTTGTTCGGTCGAGAGCTGTAAAGAGTCAGTGACTTCGAGTCTAGGATGACACGATGGCGAACATACTTCATGAAGCGGCCGCATGCCGGCCATAGAGGATCTCATGTTCGCGCTGGGCTCACCCGGCTGATCAGTCCCCATCGCCTGAGTCTGTGGAGAGTCAGTGATCGCGACGACAGGACAACATGACGATCTCCAAGAACATACCCCTACTCTCTGGCGGGGCGGCACAGCCATGGCACATTTCACTGCGCGCAGCTCGGTCTCATCTTCGTCCATTGCGAAACTCCTCTCCTCCTCGAAGTCAGCATCATGCGAGTTCAATCCAGCGGCCATGGCCGGCGTTGTCTTCCGCTGGCCTGTCTGCCACCAAGGCCTCTTCCAACTCATCGAGTGATTTGCGCAGATCATCGAGAGCCTCATCGAGCTCTGCGTCCTCGCCGCTGGAGATTCCGCGCCGAAGCATGCGCCACATTTCATGCGCCCTCAGAAAGCATTGAATAGCTTCCGTCCAGTCACCAAGCACCCCTCCCAGCAAGATTCATGTTCTCATGCGATGGTATCGAGGTGTGCCGCCGTCGTCAAGAATCAGCCTCGCTTTCTTGACATACTCCTCCAACTCGTCGTTGTCGTAATGATCGGCGGCCTCGTTGTACGCACCGATGAAGGCCTTGTCGATGATCGCGCTGTTGATCATGTTGCGTCGACCCAGGGTGTCGTATGGGATTGTCCGAGATATGTCGCAGGTAAAAAGTTTATGGCAGGATTGCTCGATAGAAGATGATTTAGGGAAGAGAAGTTGAGAAGGTGGGTTGAGGAAGATGTCCGTGAAGCGCAAACGTGGGGAGGCGGCTTGCTGCGGAGGTCGTCGTTGTTGTAAAACTCGGCTGCCTCGTTGTAGGGTTGTGCAAAAACTCGGTCACCGACGGCGCTCATGTTGCACCGAGCGGCAAGGTGGATCAGAGTAAGATGAGAGTGTGAGAGGTGGTCGGCATAGACTTGACAAGCATGTGAGAGGACATGAAGTCGAATTTGGGTTTGCACCAAACACGGCAATTGAAGTAAAGTCCACATGTGAAATTGCCTAAAGACGGACAGCGAAGACGAGCACTCACTTTTAGCATGAGCGGAGACGAAGAAGGATTGCAGAGTCTCCTCACCTTGCCAATACTGAACACCACAGGACGGTTTCCGGATCACACCACCTTCCGCCGGCAGGTCTGTTTATATCATTGTCCACCAGCGACGTCAACGACGAGACGCTTCAATGCACTGATCGACACCTTTTACGCAGGCAAGGCAGTTCCACCGGTCACAGACTCTCGGTGCTGGCCGCCGCTACTCGATGGGACGTGATTTGCAAGTCAGCGCCAGACCATGAGACGGGGATGGTGGTTCTGAACATATGCATCGTGACCCTTCGGCCGCGCCACGGGCTCTACTGCGCGATCCATTGCTGCTGAGCGCACACGACGAAGCATCTTGCGGACATGGAGCCTCCAAGAGCCGTGTCGACAGGGGCTCCCTCCCGCACTGGAGAACGCTTCCAACGCCGGCTGCAACCTCTGTCACCGTCAACATTACTCCAAGCTCCAGTTGGCTTTCCTGCGCAACGTCCAGCACATCTGCAGCTTCAATTCCCGCGCCACTGCTCAATCGCGCTCTTACTACAGCGCATGACGAGGCACAGAAGAGCAGAGCATCAGAGCCACACAGGGGTTTTCGCAGACAGGTAGCCGATGGAGCCATGGAGGTAAGTAACACTGGCAAGCGCACCTTTCTCGAATCGCCGCTGCGCCGCGACCTTCCGCTTGTTCAAGGCCTCGCAGCCAGTTGATCCAATGCTGTCTTCTGCAATCCTTTTTGCCAGCCGCATAGCTAGAGTACTGGAGTTTCTGCGAAGCGTCTGGTCTCAGGCCCAGTCGAGGAGATCTGTTCTTTGGGTTCGCGTGTGCAGGCGCCTCTTGCTTTCGTTGCGCAATCTTCTCCCGTCAAACTTGGCCTTGGCAGTCATGCGGATTATCTCAACTGCTTTCTCCGAGATTCAAGTGTACGATATGAGTCTTGACCTGCCATGGTCTGGACAGCACAACCCCCTGCTCGAATATGAAACCCGCACCATCACCCTTGCATCGCATTGCAGGAGAATGTGCGCACGCGGGTGATATTGACGTGCGGTTCTTCGCCCAGAGAATGCAGAAAAGAGGTAAGCAGCGATCCGCCAGAGTACTGGGCCGAATGTCGACAGAGTTACATGACGCGGTCGCCGGTATGCCGAAACGCCGATCAAAGACAGCGACAAGAAGGCCACACAAGCCCATGTCAGAGATGTGGTCAATCGAGAGGTTTGATATGATGATCAGATCGATGGGACTGCTACCTCTCTCGGAGACATGTCAAGTAAGGTTCCCGTCCGGTGATGGAGGCAATTCCTCCGCTTCATAGGCGCCCTCCGGTCTCCCATTCCGAGATCCTTATCGCCAATGAGAATTGCAGCGTCGGCGCAGTCTCGTAGGAGGTGGCCGGAGCAGACCCGGTTCTCGGGACGGTCCTATCTTTCCATGCATACCAAATGCTCACAGTGTAGCGAGTACACAGATAACACTCACACTGCCTGTCGGCGAACTGCGATGCGTTACGACGTTGATGAGAAAAGAGGGGAAAAGGATGTGAGGCTGAGATGGAAAGAGGGGTGGAGGGCGTTTACTGCGTTTATCATATACCAGCCTGAGATTACACGGGGTACTTTCCATACCGGCTGACTTTACGCTTTACGTGACATTTAGACTCAACGCCACACGTGGGTTGACAGGCCGGACATGCACAGTGATGGTGCAGGTGGTGGGATCTTCCCGTCACGCTCGCGTGCGCAATAGAAATAACTTGGATTATTACGCTGACAAAGTCGTCCGAGAGATCAACAGAAAGAATGCTTCCGCCGTGTAACATATCACATCAGCGACATCAGCTACAGCGTTCGGCGGCTGCATATCGCGAGATACACAAGGACAATCGGCAACTTCTGGACCACTCGATTCGGTTATCATCACGAAAGCGAATGGCACCCACAGGCTTTCGCCAAGTCTACATTTGAGCCCTACCTACCCACAATCTACCACCAATCACATTGCCGTCAAAAAGACTGGACCAGGTGGGTCTGCACGTCGTCAGGAAACGATATCGCATCAAGGTGATTTTTCGTGATTTTTCCGAGCATGGTGGGAAAAGGGTCTCGCGGAGGATCCAGGTGCGAGTGGAAATTGAAATGGAGATCCGGTCCCAGGGCCTTACTTCAACCTCCTCTCATCATACATCGACACCGCGTACCCCGTCAGTCTTGTCCGGGGTTTATCATCATCGTACAGACTGCCGTCGTGGTGTGACCGGTCAAACTGAGAGACAGCGCTGAGAGCTGTATATACATACACCTTGCCACGCTTCCTGCAGGAACGACGGCGACATCGTATTGTCATTCACTATGGGCTGGATCCAGAACAGCAACGCCGCCGTGGCGCGGTCTTCTGTAGGGCGCTACTTCCGTCTACAAGGCAGCGGACATGTTAGTACTTCGCCCGCTAGGATCCAAGGCTTCTGTTACCTATGCATCGGACTGCACCAGGGCATCAACTGACCCATTCTGCAGCCCAAGGAGCGTGCTCACTCATACTTCTGGACTGAGATCAGAGCTGGATTGGCGACTTTCTTCGCAATGGCCTACATCATATCAGTCAACGCCAGCATTGTCTCGCAATCCGGCGGTACCTGTGTTTGCGATCTGGCTACGAGCCCAGACGCTTGCGACTCGGATCCGGCATACATGCTATGCGTGGCTGAAGTTCAGCGGGATCTGACGACGGCCACGGCAGCGATCAGTGCGCTTTGCTCTTTTGCCATGGGTCTTCTGGCGAACATGCCAATCGCAATCGCTCCTGGAATGGGTGAGTCTCCTTCTGTTGTCGTTGCTGCTCCGAACGGGCCTGCCGCGATGCCCGGATGAGAAGTCGACGGAGATCTCGTCACTTCACCACGGCCGAATCTTCATCCGAAACTAACACCTCTCCCAGGATTAAACGCATACTTCACTTTCAATGTAGTGGGCTACCATGGCACCGGGTCGATCCCGTATCAGACCGCCCTGACCGCTGTCTTCCTCGAAGGCTTCGTTTTCGTCGCTCTGACCATTCTTGGACTCCGCCAATGGCTTGCACGAGCCATTCCACACTCCATCAAGATGGCAACCGGTGTTGGAATCGGCCTATACCTGACGCTCATCGGCTTGACATACTCTGCTGGAATCGGACTCGTGACAGGAGCAACCTCGACCCCTCTCGAACTCGCCGGCTGCGTTGAGTCTGCGAAGGACGAAATGGGTATATGTCCGTCTGGTGCTAAGATGCGATCTCCCACCTTGTGGATTGGTAAGTAACCAGATGCACCGGCGGTCTCGTAGGCTAGCTACCCTGTAAAACGTGGTGCTGTGCCCAAAAAGCCTGAGACTCTGCTGACTTTCCCGCGATCAGGTATCTTCCTCGGCGGCATCATGACCGTCTTCCTTATGCTTTTCCGCGTGAAGGGTGCCATCATCGTCGGGATTCTGCTTGTCTCTATCACCTCCTGGCCTCGCGATACCGCCGTGACTTTCTTCCCTCCGACCGGATTGGGCGATTCCCGCTTCGACTTTTTCAAACAAGTTGTGACCTTCCATCCGATCCAGAGAATCCTTGCAGTGCAAGACTGGGACATTTCCGCCCACGGCGGTCAGTTCGCCGTTGCCTTCATCACGTTTCTCTACGTCGACATCCTCGACTGTACCGGCACAATGTACTCGATGGTAAGACAAAATTTGGGGAAAAGTCTGCATCGCCCTGGGACATGAACTATCGCTAATACCGCGCTCTTCGGGGCTAAACAGGCTCAGTATTGCGGAGCAATAGACTCGGAAACTCAGGACTTTGAAGGGTCTGCCATCGCCTATCTCGTCGACGCTTTCGGCGTGTCCATCGGCTCGCTCTTCGGATGTTCTCCGGTGACAGCATACATCGAATCTGGCGCGGGTATCTCTGAAGGAGGCGCAACCGTAAGTCGTATCATTCATGGCTAGAGTGCGCCAGATACTCACACTGCTGTCTAGGGACTGACCGCCATGACCACCGGCCTCGCCTTCTTCATTTCCATCTTCTTCGCCCCCATCTTCGCATCCATCCCTCCATGGGCTACGGGCTGCACACTCGTAATCGTCGGCTCCCTGATGTGCAAGGCCTCCGCCGAGATCAACTGGAACTACATCGGCGACGCCATTCCCGCTTTCCTCACCATCGCAATAATGCCCTTCACCTATTCCATCGCCTACGGCCTGATCGCGGGCATCATGTCGTACATCCTTATCAACACCTCCGTCTGGATCATCGAGAAGGTGACTGGCGGTCGAATCCGACCGGCGGACAAGGAGAAGAAGGAGTTTTGGACGTACAAGCTGCCGGGTGGCGTCTTCCCGCCTTGGTTGAAGAGGGCGGCGAAAGGCAACAAGAGGTTCTGGGAGGCGGAGGATGGCCAAGGCGTGCATGCGGGCGAGGTGGGCGTATTGGAGGGTAAGGAGGCGAGGTTGGCTGCTGTTGATGAGCGGAGAGGAAGCTCGAGCAGCGGCGATGCGACCAGTGGTCTGGGACAGAGTAAGGCTGCGTAGTATGCTTCATGATCTGAGAGAATTGGTTTGTCAGGTATATGGAAATGCCGAATAAATCATGAGAAATTCGTCTCTTTCGGGGCCCTTCTCTTGCTCGACATTGAGCGTCTGGATTGTACAGGGAAGCGACGAACAGCGAGGCACTTCGCCGCAGGCGAAAGACGGAGTCGAGATGACGAGGAAGCAGGACTGCAAGGGAACAGGTCTGCGGGTACTTCTGGCAAAGTTGACTTGCTAAACACCGAGAGGCGCCCATATACCCTGCTTCCGAGAACCAAAGTGCCCCCGAAGCAACGCATTTCCTACGACAGGCATAGCAGAAGTAAGATGCAAAGGAGAGACGTGCGACGAATGAAGAAACGTACCGGGAGTAGACGGCCCTCGCGGCGCAAACACACTTCTCATCGTCTCCCAACCCTCCCTCCTCAACCGTCGACAAATCCTCGATCCACCACTTTTTCATTTCAGCATCGTCGCCTCTCGCAGATAGATCTTTCTGGACACCGCCGTGATACGTCGTGGCATGAGCAGAAGGTGATGAAGAGACAAAAGCCAGAGAGCAAGTCGCAACGATTGCCACGGTAGTGACGAGAAGACTCGACAGCACAGGGCGGAAACGCATGCCAGGCACGATCGGAGAGAAAGGCCCAGAGACCGAAGAGCGCTAGCATCGCGGTCGGCGATCACGATGCTGTTGTTTGACGCGGTCTATTGGTGGTTGCGACCGGTGCGTTTGGTGTTTGTGAAAGGCGACGGGTGAAGGATGCCATTTTACGGAACTGTGGCAACGTGAGGAAGGGTTGGTTTTGAATTCCTGGGGACATTGAGATCGATCGAGGACCGTTTTGTTTCAACCTGATGAGAGTGGCACGGCAAGACGACTCCGATCTTCGGGTCGACTTGTCGTGCGAGATTTCAACCGATCGTTGTTCGTGGGAGGTTGGTTCGCTGGGCCGAAGCGATTCAAATGATACGCAAACGTTTCCCTGCGTCTGTTCACTGCAATCTCTTTGTTGGCGATGATTGCTGAAGGCGAAGGTATCGAGAAGCATGTAGTGCGTAAGGGAGACAGATGCGCAAGTGGGATAGAGTATACGGGCACGTTCGTCGTTGCCCCGAAGAAGGAGGAAGTCTCCTGTCTTGAAGTCCGGCTTCGTCGAATCGATGCCTGCCTTCCAAGATTCAACTCCACTCAATACCACTTCAGGGCAGGCCGAAGAAAAGCAGTTCAACATCCCCACCAAAATCACCTCTTCAGCATCAACTGATCTCTCCGTGGGCATAGGGCCGACCAAGCAAGGAACACGGTAGCCGTGCCAATCTCGATGATGAAACGTTTAGAGCTATTGTTTGCACCAGGTCCGTCGGCACCTCGTGTGATCCGGCTCTCTCACGAGACACATATACGCTACCGTTATCCACCGCGAGAAGCACCAAGAGAAGGGCAACCACCACCCTCACCACGATGAGGCTTGCGCCGGCGCTGCTTCCTCGATTGGGCGGATATACGCGCCGGGCTTTCTGAAGAACAAGAGAAGGACAGACACAAATACATTCCGCTGGGGGTTGGTCTGGAAGCATCGAGGAGAGTCTCGCGAAGGTGGAGGTGGGCAGCGCGAGGACCTGTTCGTGTCGGCTGAGCTCAGTCGATGGAGCTATTCGTCTTGTGCTAACTTGTGAAAAGGAAAACGCTCCACATGCCGTTTCCAACCTCAAATCACGATTGCGAACCTACACAGCCGTGTGGTCTTACCAGACAATTCATGGATCAGCCTCCTCATGACCAATCCTTCCATACTATGTTCAAAGCACTAGCACGGTCTCTCTATCTTGATGCGCTTGTTGCTTCTCAAGACTTTCCGACTTAGCTTCCTTTTTCTCACAAAATATCTCGGTAAAAGTTCTGCATCGAATCGATTTCGTTCCTCGAACGAATGAAGCCTGGGCTTAGGAGACTCCAACGCCAGATTCACTTGCACCTTTGGTCGTAGAGCTAAGCGTCATTTATCCAGCGCTAACCGAATTGATATAGCTGCATCGGCAGCAACCTTGCTCCACCGTGTAGACTATGTCATCATCAACGGAGCTTCAACAGCATGTATCGACATCTGTTCGAATTCCGTTCCGAATTACAGACACTACCAATTTCCAAACTCGACTCTTCAGCTTGCGATAATTGAAAAGATTAAAATACTCACTGTCAAGCCTCTCCGCAACCCTTTCGCTGAATCATCGGGTAATTTCCTCCAAGGCCTTCTATATCACAAATCCCCGAAATCCATCAACATGCCAGGCAAAACCCTCCTCGTCCTCGGCTCCGGACCCGGAATCGGCGTCGGCGTAGCCTCCACCTTCGCCGTCCGCGGCTTCACGCACATCGCTCTGGTCTCCCGCAACGCCGATCGACTGAAAGAAGACCAAGGAACGGTCCTCGATGCCATCCAGGAGCGAGGCTACAGTTGTCAGGTCAAGACGTGGGCGTGCGATTTGACGGACTTTGAGGCGTTGGGGAAGACGCTGAAGGAAGTGGAGAGCTTCGGAGCGCTAGAGTGTGTGCTGTTTAATGCGGCGAGGGTGGCGGGGAAGCCGCCGCTAGAGGAGAGTGTAGAGGCGATTGAGAAGGACTTTAGGGTGAGTGGTTGATGATCGCAGATCAAGATGCTGAACACAGTACTGATCAATCGCTGCAGCTCACTAATCTTGCCCTCTACGAAGTCAGTAAGTGGGCGTTGCCACGGTTGGAGTCCGCCGAGAAACCGTCCTTTTTCGTCACCAGCACGACATTGCTCTACAAGGAACCCGTCGCAGACCTCGTCTCGCTATCACTGGTCAAGTCTGCTCAGCGATCCCTGGTCTTGTCTTTGGTCGTCAAGTTCCCAGATGTCCACGTTGCGCTGCTCAGCATCGGAGGAGTGGTATCACCTGAGGCGAAGAACCTCAATCCAGAGAACATTGCAGATCGTGCGTGGAGTCTGTATTCGCAGAAGAAGGGACAGTGGGAGAGGGAGGATGAGATCCACGAGTGATTGCTTGTAATTGTGCGCCTTCCGCGCGAGCGGTATCACATCGAGATCTGTTAAGGCGTACACAGCCGCATTTTACCTCTGATAGACGTCATCGCATGCAGATGCCTGGCAGATAGAGCAAGCATCTCAACTTCCATCGACGTTCACTTGATGGAGCGCGGCGGCTCAACTGATCCATGCCGTGACCCTGTCATCCGAGAATCAACCCAGAGCAATTCGGTCAAGCTCGCTGCCGTCTCCCACAGCTGGACTCAGGCGTTTGGAGGCGTGTAGGGCACAGCGATGTTGTGTGTTGCAGAGACAACTCGTCGTTGTTGACTGGCTGTACTGATCACAAGATTGATATCTCGACATCCGATGAAAAGCGAGATGGAGAGAGATAAGAAGGAGGCAGATCTCGGCAGCGACCCCGGTAGAATCATCGGCAATTGACGGCCGGCAGGGTTGATTGTAGGGGTCCGAATGCGCCGCCATCCTGGTTGCGGGCGGGGTCTTGGCTAGCGTCGGTTAGACCCGCATTAGATGATCCGGTAGTGTAAAACTTCTGCCGGTGCTTTGCATACGTTTCTCTT